>LUCM01008695.1:65322-139425 GCA_008360955.1 Fasciolopsis buskii | reverse complement strand
GTTCCATCCTTTTTAACTCCAATTATGCCTGCGAATTTCAGAAAAGCAACGACGCCTAAAAATTCTACTTCTCGGTACCATCGAAGGGATGCAGTTCGATCCTATCAAGTTATCCGAACCGAAATCGTGTTCCCAATTTATTTGTGGAATGAGTCGTGGTAACACAGTCACGCTGCTTTGTGCATCCGGTCGACGATGTGTTTGGGTGTACGAAATTGCTCGGGTACGCGGTCGACATCGTCGACTGCGTGAGATCTCTTGTCCAGACACGGTTCAGTCCATTCAATTCGCCCGTGGTGGTGATTGGTTGTGCGTCGGTTGTCCCAGTTTTTTCGCCTTGTACAATTTGTGGACAGATGCGCCGGCACAAGGTGAGTAATACTGAACAGTTGCTTATCAGTGGTTTTCTCCATTGGCATTTATTTTTTTCACCACTCGTTATCGTGTTATCATACATATGCTTAGTAAATATCTTATGATATTTTCAGACTCCTTGTCTGTTCGTTTCAAGCAGACACGTTCCTATCAAGTTTTGATTTTTTTTACTGTCCCAATGAAATTAGCTTAACAGAGAATATTGCCGATTTCTGTTCTTGTAATACTAACTTATATCAGCGTAAAAGCAAATCTGATGTGACTTGTTTACTAACTCGGCCGGACAATTCAAGGTGCAGATGGTTAATTTTTTGAAACCACTCACAGATCATGTCTATTCCTCTTCTGACTGCCCCAATCTAATTCATGTGGATTATAAGATCCTAAACATTGATTTTGTTCTTTTCGGCATTCTCACTATTCGGGCTGCCAAACTAAACTGTGAATTTCCGTTTAGACGTTCTCAACAAACAGTTTCATGCGGTAGACCTGTCTAGGGCGTAGTGCAAGGTTGCGCAAATATCTAGCAACAAAATGACTATTGACATTCGGAATGCATAACGAGGCTGTAACAACGCATCCACGACCGCACCCCAAAAGCTTGCCTGCCCCTTGCGTGTTTGCTGCTCTTACGTACTCTATTATCTTGGTTCCGATGTTGAAATCAAGTTTATACGATAACTGACGAGCTCTTTCTGAAGACATGAACAACACTCAACTCCCCACATGAAAAAGAACTTGCTTGTCGCACCGAATTCGCGAAAGAAATCGGAATTTTTAAGGAACGAAATTGTGTGTAGACTACTGGATCCAGGACTTTGTGAGATTCTAGGAATTGGAGTTCCTTGTGAATCTTCCTGTCAGAAGGTGGTCTTCTTGAAACGAACCATGGGAATAGCTCTAAAATGGATTGCCGTTGGACTATCTTTAGGTGCTGTGCTCAGCTGGTGAACTTTCAGCTTCTCAGCTTGTTAAGCATGCACCCAATGCTTTTATCTGTCGACGGCTGAAGAGCTTGCGGGATTTTCTTGTGGCAACAGAGCTAGTTGAAAATGCCGATTGTCTTGGTTTCTGGGATCAAACCAAATCACGCTTTTCTACATTTGTATGATAGAACCACGGGGAAAATATGAACCGATACTAATAAATAATGAGTCTATGCACCTTAGTTACAACACGCGTCTGTGACTGAGACTTTTGGTGGACTAGCCGAGCAAGCCTGTTGTTCTACACGTCATCATCATCGTCCAACGTTAAACAGCAAGGCAAGCCCCACTGACCGCTGCTTTTTCCCCAGAGTTGTAGATTTCCGTAAAAAGTGAATATCCAAGGTGAACAGGGAGTGCACCTACACTGGTGTTAAAACATAGGAATGCTGCGGCAGTCAACGCACGGAACACAGTCTAACTGTACAAACGCACGTGTTTTCAATCATTCTGATTCGACAGAAAATGACAGCACGATCGCCACTGTTCACGGTTCACTGCCATATCCTTCAGTGTCTCCAGCCAGCAAGTCGACGAGTCTTTCGGACCCCAACCACGAAGGCGTGAGACACCTACTTTACCTAAGTTCGCTGTACATTTTCTCATTCCACGTTGCCACGTCATCTGTTGGCCTCCACATGACTTCTTCCATTCCTTAGGAGGAACACAAAATAGGGCACGGTGTGGTAGACGAGTGTTCGTCATATGCAACACGTGACCCAACCAGCGTAGTTTACTAAGTTTCATATGATGGAACAAGGTATTCTGAGAGCCGACACCCAGTATTAGATTTCTTAACTCTGCATTACTGAGCCGGTCACTCCATTCAACCCTAGAAATACTACTTCAGACTTTGTATGTCGAATGTGGCTATTTCGAGGGGCATCAAGATCGAAAAAGTGCAACTTTCAACTTAATTGAGTTCGGTAAAAATTAAACACTAGCCAAAGCACGAAGCAAAGCAAAATTTGCCTCAGATGCTCTTCCGCAACTACGGTTGATTGAATTTCCCGATAAGCGTCTCAATAAGTATCGGGAAGGAGAATTGGGGATTTGGTTATAGGATTTGAAGTTGAGTATGCTTTAATCTTGTATTTTTGAATACAATCAACCTTTTACTTTCTACCCTCGTCGCGTTTGTTCGACTCATTTATCACCAGCTTTACTCCGGACCGATTTGGTGGATTTGGATCCCAGCTTGTCCTTTTTCCAACAGGTTGCGTGCAACGCACACTTGTCCATACAAGTGGATGACGACGAGTTCCTTCTAGTATTCGAGAGTGAGTTTTGTTTGTTTTGACCGAGTCCACTGTTTTTGTACTGCATGACTTCCCAAATAAAAGGTAGGCCATCGCCTTAGTCGCCTCCCTTTTACATGAAATTTTTATCCGCGATTTTACCTCTTTCTTTGTTGTCCTATTCGTGATCTATTTTGAACTCCTTAACGTATGAATTTCTTTTGGTATGAGAATCTCATTTGAACCGTTAAGAATGTGGATAGATGGTCAATTCACGTATGAACCACAAGGGCGTTAATCTAGAACAACCTGATGATTGATCGGCAGTAACCACGAAACCGATCGTGTATCTGTGGACGTTTTGTTCTCTCATCCGTCCACGACACTACTTATATTAATTTCTTTTTTTTTGTGCCATTACCACGATATGACCAGGTGGTACTATGTACGCCACCTTTTTTATTACTATTAAGGACACTTGTTGTGACAGTTAATTCATTTAGCAGGCAAACTCTTGCCTTCAAATATCAGTATTATGGGCAAGCCCTTGTTTTTTGTTTCTGTTTTGTTGCACATGTTCATCTTTGTCAAACGAATTCTACTTGTTGCTTTCTCTTTTTCATAGACTGTGGAGTTTACGTAAACACACACAGACAACGAACCCGTCCTGATCACTTGATGTGGCCTGCGAAACTGATTCCAACTAATCCTTTCGGGTTTATGTGGCCGTATTTGTACGTATTCACTGAGGCCGGCTTGGTCGTGTACGACGTCACTTTGGGACTGTGGGTATCCACATTGAGTGGCCGTTTGATGCGTCCACTCTGTTGGGATTCTCATCTCTGTCTGATCCAGTCGTTGCCTTCATCCCCCCCGTCCAGCCTGGCCCACGCTAATGGTAGTGAAACTAACACTTCAGGTATAGGTGTACAAGATAGTGCGTCAACTGGTACATTGAGTCCAGCAGTGTCTATGGTATCATGCGATTCGAATATTGGTCAGCAGATTCAACGACTGGTTTATCTGGCCGGTCCTCCGCAGGACCCCTCGACCTCGGTCAATCCATTCCACGCTCAGCTGACTTCGGCCTTGCGTTCACGCGCTTTGGATGTGCCGGAATCGACGACTCTGGGCATGTGTGTTCGCGTCAGAGTAAGTGTATTACTAAATGAGCACTTTTTTCGAAATCGGGAGGAGGTTAATAGATTGTTGCCCTATCGGATTCACTAATTTAATTCACATCATGTTTCGAAAGCATCAGATGTGCCCTAATATTGATTCTTAACAAGACTGAAATTGCTATAGAGATGTGCTTGCTTGATTTTTAACAGTAATTTCAACGTCGGTTATGTATGACGTACCATTTCGGAAGTTCTCTTTGCAACTAGCCGACTGATGGTGAGAGAAATCTGTAAGCACCGTATCGTAATGTGCACATGTCATGTGCCTAAATGGGAAACGGTCCAGAATGCATCCGTTTGTTTATTTGATAGTTTTATCACAATGAGTAATTTACTGGTAGGCTGATTCACCCACTCCGGCTTACTCACTTGCTACAAGCGTCTGTTTGAGTTCAATTAACGTGGTCGCTTGATTGATTGATTACTTATCCCGGTGTCATATTATATACCTACATATATTTATTTATTTATTCATTTAGTACTTGGTGGCTTTATCTGAACGAGGATTTTCCCGTTTCTTAAAGACCATCATCAAGGGTCTTTTTCACTATCAAGAAAAGCTAGGAAGCGTGGATTGTAGACTTTTACTCAAGGCCCACAAAAATTCTGCTGAATATTAATAAGTGTCTGCTCTTGGAGTGAGAGGTTGCAGAGATGATTCAGACGACAGATAACTGTCGATACTTAATTTAAGAATTGGGTGTGTTCCGATGTAGTTTACGGCCCTGTGTCCAAGTAATTCACATTGAGTTTGTTTTCTTCATCTTTATTTCTTTCCAATCCGGATTTGGGGTTTATTTTTTGCTGTTGATGTGAGGTGGATATAATAATGCCAACCGTCACAAAAGACTCATCCGTTCCCTTCAATTGCCCTCTCTGCAACTCGTCTATCGCCAACCAAATGACTCATCCAAACGGTGTACGTGATGCGACCCAGTCGTGCATACCCACCCAACGTAACGTCGTCACAACATGTTAGCCAATCTGGCTGACCTTTGCCTCTGTTCAGCACACCCATTTTCAGTTGGATTTATTCACGCTTGCGAATGAATAGCTTTGAGCAGTGATTTGTCTTCACACTTTTGTTATGATATCACGACGTGGATACCCTTTAAAGAAAAACCTGGCAGATTTCGGATTGTCGCTTTGACTCATCCGTCTTAGCATCAAATTCGTTGCGTACAGTCACATGAGTTTTTGCATGACAATACTCGGGAGGCATTTCAATAGTTTTTCCGAGTTCACTTCACTTGTCCATAAAACCTGTTGTTCCTATGGTTTGGTGCTTTACAGAAACCACGACGCTTCACTTTGCTTACTCGTGATGGAGATGTGACACAGTCGATTGACCCCGTCAGTAATCCATCTCCGCTCGATTTGCCCGGTCTTCGCGGTTCCCGTTCTCAATCCAATCGACGCAATTCCAATTTCTATTCGCAACATCCTCCACCTGTTGTAGCTACACAGGGCTCAAGTGCGAACCGACTAAACCGTCTAATTTCCGGACCGTCCGATTTTCGTCACGTTGGTCATTGGGGCCCGCATGCTACAAGTGCTTTGTTGGACCTTGGCCCAGCTCCCGGCGAACCACCCCTTTCGGAGGCTGAACGTGTGGCTAGATTGAAATCTGCCATCGAGGAACGCTACCTGTCCGGCAACATCGGTACTGCTGGTGAAGCGTCCGGTTCTTCCGGTGGATTTCGTACTCCTCCGCTTAGCACGCTCCTTGGTGTGTCTGCTCATGTGGCTGCCTCAAGTCGCATGGCGCGTGACGTTTCTCCCTCAAGTTTAAATGGACAACATCCTTCCCAAAATCAGCAGTCGGTGAGTAATGTCTTGAGTTCCTCCTTCCGGTCTACCTTAGAGCTGACAATTATCAACTGTTTTAGATAACCCGTAATCATCCGTCATCAACACCAAAGATATCTACACCTTTAAATATAGTGCCTTTCTCAAAGTGAGCTTCGCTTCACGCTGTAGCGCGTGATCCGATGTACGAACACCAGTAGCGCGTGACTACCCAAATAACGAAGTCCATCTATTCTACCTAACACGTTTCTTGCAAGAGCGAGGTTCAAGCTTCGAACCAAAGCAACCTTGCAGTGCACCTCAAATATTTTACATTATAATTGAGGCTGTGGATGAATGCTTACCACCTACTCAGATCTTCACCCGCAAGCTCAATATCGTCCGAACATTCTAAATCGGATAAATATCATTGCTGCTTCTCGCATGACTTTGAAGCTATCTTCCTAATTGGTTTAGTAAAAAGTTTGATAATGAAGTACAACAGAAGTCGGTTCTGGTGAACACCCTCTATCGTAGTAAATTCGGGTCAATGGTCAACATCAGCACACTCGACTCCGATTAATCACATTCAACTGAGTCGAGTTCATTCTGTTTACAGAAAGTCAGTCTACGTTCTGAAATTTGGCGTCACAAATGATATGACCGATAAAGTTCAATGTTGGTTAGCGTTTGTAACAGCATTCGGGACTTCTCGCCCTTTTATAGAGTGCTTTAACATCATGAGCGTTAGGTCATGTCAGGTACCGCCCGAAAAACCTTGACTGGAAAACGGGTCAATTGTTTTGATATGGTGCAGGCTGTGCAGTGTTTTCGCTAGCACACAAAAGACAAGGCGTGATCGTGGGTCAAAATGTGTGTTATTCATGAGTCAGTCTCCGCAACTTCTGACCCGCAGTCATTCTTGCTTTAATCATGACACAGCGAAGCCGAATCCCAGGTGAGTTGATGACGTTTATATTGTCATCGCCTCTGCTTTTCAGGATTCGCTTGATATCAAAAAAGATAAGACGGCCACACAACTGAATTTGCGTCCAGTGTCTGATTGATGTACGAACCACGAATGTCGCATCCTAGCCGAAGAAGTCGACATGCATACTTGCCATGAATGAATACTATGTTGTACGTGCGCACCGGTACAATGGTCCTTCCTGATGATCGTGCATCATAATGCGATTTGCCTTGTTCATTATACTTTCGTGCGCCCGCGTATTCACCTATTGGCGTACACATCTACGAGCATCTACATCCACGCGTCTTTTTTGCTCATAGTTGCTCCTGTAACGAATGACAACGGAACATTGCGAATGAAACTGACCGTGACCCGCGTACTGATTGAAAACGTAACCAATTGGCTATCATTTGCCTGGAATAATTGGAAGTGTTTAAGCAGCCTGATGATGCCTTTGTCCAAAATAAGAGGAACATGAAAATAGCGGCACATGAGTTTAACACGCATCGATACGCGCAGGCACTTGCATAGTAGATAGTAGGTAGTAGATAGGACTAGGCGGGTGGAATTGATTGATTGGAATGTTTTTGTCCGTTTCAAATAAAAGATGATTTGCTTAAATGTTTTATTGATGTTAAGCGTGCAGTTCTTATAAAGCACATTGTGCGTAGGCTTTGTTTGATTAGTCGCATGATGATCTCGACAGATTGACAGTTCGGTTCATCTGTCCTTAGTTCTTTCCATTAGGTATTGATATTTTTCCTGCAACAGTGTGACTTTCTATTCAGGAACAATTGCAAATATTTTTTTTAACTCAAGAATTTCTTGTAGTCAAACAGTTCAATTCAGTTCAGCTTTCACAACCATCAGCCTTCCTTTAATGCACTCTCGTTTTCGGTTGCTATCTCAATACCAACTACTCAGAAAAAATATTGACTGTAAAATAATCAGTTGAACCACTATCCAGAGGAACCAAGATTTCGGACGACATTGAGCAGTATCACTCACTGTCTGCAACCGTCTATTTTGGGGACCTGATAGGCACCAACCCGGTATCGTGACTGGACATACACAAGCCAGTCCACTGGCTAAGGTTTCCAAGCTATTTCACCACTTCATTGACTGCTCATTTTGAAGCAAACTTCGTCGTTGGCATATCTGAATCAAACGCAGTTGTGTAATTTTAGGCTTTAGAACCCCAGCTCTTGTGATCAGAACGTTGAGGCTTTGGAATGCCAGCTCTTATGGCCAGAACGCTCTTTACTAGCAAGTGTAAAGAAAACGATTCTTGGATCACGGTTTTACCACAATTAATCGACTTCCAATATTTTAATTTCAAAATTCCAAAAGGGTAAAGAAAAAGGATTTATTTACATCGGAACCACCTGGATTATTTGGGAGCTGTGTTGTCTGTGTACACTACTAATCAATAGTTCATCCTTTATTTTTCAGTACTTTTTCCCAGTCTTTTCCGCATGGGTTCCACCAACTTCTGTTTGAAATCATTTTCCATTTTGTACTCCGCATATTGCACTTTGAATTTCCGTGACCAGTGCGGTGGTAGTTCGTCGACTTCTTTTTCCAAAGCGGAAAGTTAATTCTCAGTGGCGTTCAAATCTGGACTATTGGGGGGCTATTGAATGCATTGAACTTAAGAGCTTTGAATTTTTCACCAATCGTGAAGAAAGTAACATTGAATCCAATGCTCTGGAGTCAGTATATTTACCAACCTCGTAAAACATGATATGGCGCATTGTCCTGGAAGATCATCACCTACCCAGAAGACATGCATTCACTGAGTTCCGGGAACATTTTCACGAATTTCGCGCTATTCATTTCACCTTCGATGAAAGTCCACGTCTTATTCCAGTTAAAATGAGCATAAGACAATCAGACCATATGGATTGTGGCCATCGTTTGACAAGGATGGTGGCAAAGTGTTACCAATGGAGTTAATAAACCTCCCGTGATCGTTGTTGGCAAGGAAGAGGATTCCTAAAGAATCGTGTAACTTGGTGATTGTACTGATTTACAAGGATGGTGATAGTTCCTCGTACGAAAAAAAACAGAGGACTTAGTTTAATAAGCATAGCGTCGAAGCTGCTCACGGGCATTACCCTCCGCCGACTACCTAGTACTCGGGAAAAGTGTGTGCGTGAGAACCAAGTGGGTTTCTACTCTTATCGGTTATCTGTCTACGGAATGTGCACTTAGCGATGGATCGTGGATCATCGACACATGTTCCGCAGATCCACGATTTCTGTCTTTCCTGATTTGCGAGTAATATTCGATTTAGTCGATGGTGCCGTTGTGTGGCACTGCCTTTCACTGAATGGTGTGCCAGAGAAATTCATTTCACTCATCCGAGTTTGTGCTTATGATGTTGTTTGGCTGAGTTCACCACTAGAAGTGTTGTTCGTCAGAATTGCCCGTTTTCACCTGTTATTTTTAATTTTGTCACTGAGATGGTTATGGAGATAGCCTTGTCCTCATACGAGAACATTGGTGTTGATATTTAGTCAAGCAGGATTCTGTTTGGCTTAGAATGTTGGGGCGACGTTGTGGTACTTAGTGAAGACGGAAGTAAGTTGCAAGTTTTCCTCGATCGTCTGACCGACAACGTAAGTATGTTTTGATGGGTTTTACACCTTTGAGGTGTGAAATGCTGTTGGTGGATTGGATTGGTTCGAGGATGACTCTTGTTCTTACAGAGCAACAACCGATTGGGGTAGATAGATTTGTTTGTTTGGTTAGTTGTATCTCATCTGGTGGTCGTATATTAGGAGAAGTGTATTCACTTAGGCATTATTTTTCTTCGAGGCATCTTGTCGTCATCGTGCCTTCTGGGTGCCTACCAAAGGTTGGGCATACACAGCACTGGAAACATTTCTTTTTCTGTATACTTCTTCAGCTATCCATATCTCATTATTTCTAGTAAATTTTCTGTTCTTATGATGTTTCTGTGCGGTTGCAACCACAACCAACGCACATTTTTGTGCGTGGTCATCAGTTGTACATACTGAACTGTTCTGTGGTTGATTATTTAAACTTTTGTACGCACATCAAAGTGATCTTCAACGACCACGTCCGATTGGGCCTCACTAATCTGTACAATGATTTACTGGCTTTTAGCTTATGTGGCATTCCCAAGGCTCTTTTGTTTTTTTTGCTTATCATTATGAGCATGTTCTACTTTAAGTTGTATAATGTGTTCTGTTCTGTACCCTTCGATGTCTGTGTCCTTGGATGCATAGATTTTTTCGTCGAAAGATATGGCAATATCACTGCACAAGTTATTTGTTATGCTGTGTTTTTGATCGTTTTTTTTTTTCGTTAGTCATAATTCGTTGTAGATGTTTAAAAATGCCATCAGTAAATAACGCTCGCATAGTTGAACATAAAACTGAATCATAACCGAACCTCAATACTTTTCTTCTCAAATCGTTCTGGTGATCCACAGTTTACGCTTTGCTTAAAGAAATGCAAACATACTGTTGCCATCTCTGGGTATTTGGACCTGCAGATTCGAATCTAACATCTCAATATTGTTCAGAGTTCTTTATTCGTTCATTTTGATTTGCGCTATCCTCATTGAATCACTGTGCCACCACGTATCCAACTTGATCTTACTTTTCGGTTTATGACTGTTAGTCGGCGAATTATTATCAGTCGGAACTTGGGAACAATATGGTTAAGACCTTCTGTATCCTTGGAGAGCGATTACTTTCCTTGAACCAATGCACGGTTGCTGCCTCGTTTTGTTTTTAACGAATAAAATTCACCCTCGTGAACAACCACGGAACTGAATGAACAAATCTACTCCGTTCCATTGATGCGTACCCTGGGTAGCGACCATTGTGTAATTGGTTTGCGTAACTTTGTTCATTCAAGACTCAATATCCATGACTTCTCAAACTTCCAAGATGGCTAAGAATATCGGTAATTTCACGACCTGGGTTGTCACTGGTCATAAGTAAGAGTTACTAATAGGGGACTCGTTTGGGTGTCAGTAAGGAGTGAAATCTTTCGGTTAGAACTGAATTTATCAAAAGTTCGATCCCATCTCTCAGAATTTCACGTCGCTGTCCGCTATGGCCCTGGTCGTGGGAGCTGTGACTGAGGTATGCAAACCTCATGTTGAAACGGAGTTTTCTCCGAATAAGCCAATGAATTTACTTCATAGATGCATTCGCAATACTAAGTCATTCTTCCTCCATAGATAAAAACGCTTAGATAGTATAATGCCAACGGTTAACAACGCTGCAAAAGAGATTAGTATGCTATTCTTTATGTAACCGCTTCGCCGAAGACAACTTGATGGTTTTCATGGAAAAAAGCTGACGCTGTCCAGTTGTTGGTTGCCGCATGGCGTGTGGAAACGTCTGCGTGTCCTAAAAGCCCTCTGATATCTTAGTAATGTCACTACAAAAGCCTTTGTTTGGTTTATTCTTCTCTTACAGGGATCATCCAAGAGGAACCTGTTTTCCCCTGATTCCTGATATTTTTGCTTCGCTGAGTGGCTCTGGCGGAATAGCACTTCCATCATTTTCTAAATTGACATATTTGCTCGCAATATGATAACCACATACGCAGCGCCTTCTCCCATCAAGCATTTCCCGCAATACATGATCAAAAGTTTCTTGCGTTTGATGTAAACCTTGTCCTCAGCGTTTTGTTTCTTCCCAATCGAAATCGTGCCAAAATCTAATTGCAGCTCCACTCACTCTAGAGGGTTGGTGTTTAGCATTGTGCGCGACTTTTCTTCATTATATCCAGATCATGATTGTTGGTCCCATGATCAATTCTCGAAGTAACAAAAAACAAGTAGTTATTTCACTTTTCTGGAATATCGAGACCTGTCATAAGCGTTAAAATAACGTATTTCTCAGTTCGTCATTGATCGACTAGTAACGTGTCTACCAAGACAGAGATGACGAGTCGACGGTGAGTTATCGCTCGAACATGAAGAAATGCTCACTTGCGTCGTATGGAAGATGTAGATAAGCATTTAATGAACACATGGTGTCATATGAAATGTACATGAAGTACACATAATTTATCGCGTGAATTAAATTGCTTTTAGTAACGAGGGATTGGTGTGGGACGTAAAATATAATTTGATCGTGATATAATTTTGACAGCCCATCTTTAAATAATGTGATCTTTTTAACGCAGTCCAGTGAATTTATTTAAGACTTTGCATAAAGCTGACGGAATATTTGATTAAGTTTTTGAATTTGAGGCGAAAATCGTAGAAATAAATTCGACGTTTGTGTAAGCTCTTATTGTTCAGTAACAAAGCATAGTGGATATAGTAGACAATTTTTCGACGTTTCGGTTCCTGCGGATAGCTTTACTCAAGATTGGTTTTCAAGCCGGTAACATTTCACGTGGTACATCGTTATTTTGATAGACTGAGAACCGAGCTCGGCTTCGACACGGTTATTCTTATCACCGAATTCGCCCTATCTCCCCATAAATATTGTCAACCTGTCGGGGTCGTGCGTAATCATGTAAAATAGCGGAAACTAACAAATTACTTAAGGAAAATATGAAACCCTTAATTCTAACTGAAGTTAACTGAGGTAGTATGAAAAACGAAAATTTAAGGTCGTTACATTTGGATGCATTGGTGAATATAGTTGACAGAAAGGACTAATGTGCAGCGAAATGCGTCAGGTTGGGAAAATGAAAATGAACGAGATCGTTCTTTTTTTCTTGACTCATGGCAGTAACAATTTCGAAGTCCTGTTCGGGCCAGCTGACTTTCGTCCATCCAGTGAGACGAGTTTTAGTTCACCGAAAGATTGTTATCGGTAATCTCTTTTCCACGCATCAAATCCATGGTTTGTTCACTTGAGTTTGTTGATTGTTAGATTTGCAACATTCACATCCATCAGAATTCATTGCCTTCTTGCCCATCTACCTGCTACGAGAGTGATGTCGACGTGTGGGCACATAATCCGATCTGTTCTGGTATGAACTGGTTTAAGTCAAAACGATCGCATATTTTTCCCTACTACTAACTGTCAAATCGTGTCTCATAACAGTATGCTTTTGAAGTCAAGCTAACGGACACTAGTTTATTAATTAGGAAACCTCGGTAGGCGAAGTCGTATTGCGAAAGAATCCATCGTAATTGACTCTGTGCTTATAAATTTGGGATCGTTATCCTAGGATGTCAGATGGTTGGGTAGGCAAGCTAACAAAGCTCAAGTTGTGTCAATGCACGGATTCAAATCCCACCAGAGCCAACGGCTTTCAACGTTTTCCCCTTTGAAATTGGTCCATTTTTGTAATCGCCCTTGGATTTAAGAATGACATGTTATATACGCAGCGCTTGTTATTTTTTAGGTCACCCCACGTGAGCATATATGGAGTAGCACATTCTATTCGGACCCATAGTTTTTTTCGCATATTGATTAACCAGGGATTTCTCGCTCCTTCAGGAGAATACACCTTTTTCTGAACACAGCAGCATAAATTATGGTATGCACTCTCCCTTTACTCTGGTGTTATTAAAATTATTCTCACAGGTTAATCCCTTATATACTGCACCGGTAATGATATCTGACACATTTGTCTCTTGTTTATGCATCCGCCTATTGGTCAAATCCCATATGCGCGGCATTAGTTGTTTTTTACCGCGTGCATATATTTTGGTGAACGCATTGAATGGCATAATAGTTGAGCCATAGTCGGGCATACGGTCATTCCTACTTTTACGTTCACGCAAGCTCTTACGGACACGCACGCGTACACAAAGAGAGCTCAATCAGATGTAGTTCAATTTATTTCCTTGCAGTAGGTCTCACCATTTTTCGTTCCTTCCCCATTTAAGTAGACGGTACTGTGAGGTAGCAGCAAAATTGTTTAGACGAATATTGGAACAGACGGAAATCACTGTTACATATTACAGACAGGTGACTAAATGCAAATATCCAAGCTGACTGCTTATTCTCTAAGTGGTCCCATTTTCTTTGGGCCTTTCTATCAAATGACATCCGTACTCATTTATTGTATCCTTCATTTTTCCATACATTATCTAATTCTGATTAGTCCCACTTAATCATCATCTCTTCTTGAAACTGTTCATGCACTAACAGGATAATACTCCGTCTGATCTGAATGCATCTGGCATGATGTTGGATCCTAAACGAGTTCCCAGCTGAATTTCGCCCACGTAAGGATTGTAGCTCAAATCCCAGGCTGTTTTTCATGTCTGTGATTGTGTGATTATGTGTGCCTTCATTCTACAGCCTTATAATCGCTGTTCCACTCATACACCTTCTACGGCACACTTCCAAAGCTTTGTTCAGACGCAGTGCACATATACACCTGCATTGCCTGTGATCTTTCACACTTCTTTCTTCTAACTCCTTCGAATCGTTGACGTGTTCTCATCCGTTTTCTGGGGTTATATATATATATATATATATATTGAAGATTGCATTTTTGGATTGATTGTTCGCCTCGTGCTCGTTTTCGTTCTGCGCGTACATTGAATGTGTGGCCATTTCATACCAGCGACATCTTGTGCATTGCAGCAAGAGGAGGTAGATTATTGCCCTTTATTTGAAGACCCATCTCCCTGTCGTGTGACTATGGAACCGCAAAAGAATATGTTGTGCGCCATGGGCATGATTAATTTTCACCCCTATCTGTCCCACCTACATGTTCCGTGCATTTGGATTCACATTCTGCCGCGTAGCGTACGGCACGGACGTTATGTGCGTCAGTGTTGTGTTAGCACTGTTCCATTCACAGGTCTTTTTACAGTAGCATATACCCACTGCAACGGTACGAACATGCCATGTTGTCAACCGAAAACATGATTGCTCCCTCTTCCCCCAAAAACCTGGCACACTTACACATGCGTAGTATCAGAGCCGCGAGAATTATAACATCCACAACGCACTCTTGCACGTCTCAATGCATACACTTGAACAAGCCGAAATGTTTGTCTTCCCTCATAGTCTTACTCCACTATCTCTTATTAGTCCAAAAACATTCCGTAAACATACAAGAAATCATTTCCCTATTCGTGTTTGAACATCTTTAAAACGCTTTGTTCTTCAGTTTGCAGTACCTATATCACAGGACAGTGTGTTCGTTTTACCTCGTCAGCCTACCTGGCCTCGTTTCTTATTCTCCCGGCCAACAGCCGGAAAACACTAGTGCCCTGGAGATCAGCGGAACTGTAATCACTATTCTATACTATACATTTCTTTGATAGAAATTTCTCCTAACATTCACTGTCACATGTCGCATCGAATTATTTTGTTGTTGGTGAAAGCAAACGAATTAGTTACAGTCTATGGTAAACTTTGAGGGTGATAGGTTTCATTTGCCAGCAGCAATAGTTTCTGTTCATTATCAATCCACTCACGAACAAGCGAAAATTCCAATTCATTAGTTCCTCTGGTTGATTGTGTTCCTGCTGTGTGGAGTTTCGACGGGAAGTCACAGTTACACGTCTTCTTGTACGAGTTGTCAAATGTTTCAGAATAAATATTAGAGACCTTATGTGGATCCCATAAAATCGATCAGACATCTCTTACACATTCCAGAGAAAGAATAAGACTACAAACTCTCGTTTGATTTGCTGAATACCGGTTATATACTCGTTTCGGTTACAGAGCCGTGGATAGTTGATAACAGCCAAGTGGGAAAATAATTCGCAAGGGCTGAAGTCGAATCCAGGACCTTCGGGTCTATGCTGCCCATTGCGGCCGTCTAACCATCTGATACCCATATATATTTTGCTTTTGAATAGAGGGTCATTTAAGTGCTTGTTGTATGGTTTTTTACGAGATACTCGTCATCTTGAACCGGACCACATGAGTTTCGAATTTATTTCACTTCCTTTTTTTCACTCACATTTTACTCTAATTTCCAAAATTATCTTCACTATGCCACACTAATCTCAGTGCAATCTCATTCAGTATTTTCAACTCACTTCAAATTTTCTCTTCATTAACTGTTTCCCACGTCAATAATTTCGCTTTTGTTTGTAATACTTTCAAACCGGTTTCATTCATGGCCGCCGGTAGCTTTATCTTCTTCAGATAATAGTCAATACTTTTGGATATTGATGTCGTAAATCAAGTTACTTTTCTTTATTCATTATATTTTGTTGTTTCTTTTTTCTCTTTTTCTTCTGATTTGGTATCTTCGTCTTTTGTCACCTTGACCGTGATTGAGTACGATCAATCGCGTTGCCTACGGTATTGTTTATTCATCTATCAGTGATCGTAAACAAGCAGTTTGCTATCTCCCGTCTCGTCACTACACCTGACCTACTAAGACCTTATGTGGTTCTGTGCCAGTCTGTTTCAGGGTTCTGTACGTATTGTACTATGTGGAATTTTACGTACAAATATGCCGCATTTCAGTCAAAAACGGTGATGAAAAAGATAAGAAAATAATAACGCTCATCACATTGTAAAACTAAAGTTAATCGTTTCTCCCCTCCCCTACGTTTAGTAGGCCTTAAAGGCTACGGGGCACCTTTTCAACCACGCAGGATGCATGTAAAAAAGTTCGATAAGTTTAAGCGCTTCAAATATTTTGTTGTCGCTCTTTAGACATGTATTTTAAAATTGTTTTGCTGTCGGTCCTTTTTCTTTCATACGGATTTATGAATTATACATCATTCGTCTAGTAATTTACATGATCGCCTTGTATGGTCGCGTCTTCCCAAGTTTATTTCGTGCTTGCAACACGTATGGCTCTGAAAACTGCTGTGTTCCTAACTAGATCTGATTTGAATAGTGATGGTAATGCTAACGTCACGTCATCCACGGATAACATGCACCAGTTCAGCAGCCTTTCCCCACTATTGGAGATTCATCACTCCCTAATTTTGGAGACAATGAGAACATCGCCGATTGCTAGTTGATTCCGTTGTCTAACATCTATCAACATACCGTCGACGTTTTTTTATTTCCTTTGTCCTTGTTTTGCAACTGTTTTTCTATCAGCGTCGCCTAATATCAGAAATGTTTGAATGCATGGATGGTGTTACCTCATTTCATTTACAATGTTTAATTTATCCCATCTACTCGCTATCCTTTCCATACCCCGAATCGTCCGAAATGAAGGATTCAGTTGGTAAATGCTTCTTAGTTATTCTTAACGTGTGCAGTTTCGGTGTTCTTTTTCGTAATACACTGCCCATAAAACCTCTGCTCCACCTGGTCGTGGTTCTTTTTTGCACTGATGCTGTTTCTAATCGCCACTTTCGGTTCACGTAACAAATACATTTCGTTTTTCACGCAAACAGCCGCTCGTTCACGGTGCTTATGATTGGGATTTTCCCCGCGCAGCTCTAATCAAGTAACCGTTATTTTTTCCCATCCCTCTCAATCATCATTGTGCATTTCCCTATGCTCCATCGCGCTCACATTGCTTGTGCACGTTCACACGCATGCACACAGTCTCCAGTACTTCCCAATCATCGTCATCGCTTCAGTGTACCCGGAACAGAGACTCGACCTGATCGATCTTCAGTCACCACGGTTGCTGTGACCGCACATAATCTTCCCGAGATAGGCCCTTCACATCCTACAACCCGTACACGCTCCCACTCGCTTCGACCAATCGGTAAACAAAAGAATCTCGTTCTAGATTTGGGCACAATGAACTCGGATGTGGATAGAACCCCGGTGCACGTTCGAACAAACACTGTGCTGTCCCATTCGCCTGTTTCACCGTTCCCTTCGTTTCACTTGTCCAGTTCACCCACAATTCAGGATACAGTGCTGGCTCTCTTTTCGCGGGTAAGTATATCTAACTACGCCTGCGTTGAAGCTGACTTACTCGCTATCCCTACTACAATTTAGTCGGTTCTATTCTCACGATCCCCGAGTTCGCGATCGCTTCTTCATCTTTTATGGCACGTACCCTCATGCACTTGTAGTTTGTTCAGCTGTTGCCGATAACCAACCTCGCAATCGGCGATTTGTGCAGTTTACGCTTTGCGAGTCGTGGTCATGTATTGGGATATTTAGAAACTATTTCTGTCTGGAAGCACGTTGGGCATGCCATTAAATGTCCCGTATACTCTTACCGTAACACAGGTGTGATGCTAAAATTCTGATTAGCTCTGTGAAAATCACATGCGCAATTGTGAGACGTGATAAAAGGCGTGAATTTTCTTAATCTGTCGGCTGTCTCAGTCGATGCATAAGCATACTGCGATGTGAAAATATTTTAATTGGGGTACGATTCCGCGAAACCAGGACAAATCGCAGTTACGGCTCCCGAGCCTGTTCACCCCTCTGAATGTTCTATGGATTGGAGTGGGTAAACTGAGTTGTTTTGACTTTTTGTTCTGATCAAAACAACAATTCGCTTCTCCTTATTTGCGTACGATGTTTTTAACAGACAGGGTCAAAGATTATTTGGTTTAGCCAAAAGCCTCCGGTTCGAGGTCTCGGAAGTTCATAAATTATTATTACGTGACATTTAGTTTGTCTTTTCCAGTTTATATCTTTACCACCTTGACTTTTTCTGCCTAGTTCGACGTGGAAAACGGAATCGAAACATCGGAAAACCAACTATCTCCAAGCCGCTAACCCGCCAATTTGGTGTCACGAATAGCCGCTCCTTTGGCGGTGTTGTGCAATGCCAAAAAAGGTTTGACAAATGATGCACCGAGCTCATCTCTTACTCGATTACCTTTTTCCGAGATCTGTAATCCGTTCGATTCTGTGATTTCATGCTGAAGCATCTCTTTTTGTGCGCGTTTTTTGTTCAGCCTCGTCCCTCTCTCTCTCTCTCATCGGGTTTCGTCATTTATTACCATGATTCTGCTACTTTTGTTCAATTTCACCAGTTATAAATATATATATATATATGTCCTCTTGTCCATCCGTGACTTTGCCAGTTGCCTTCAAGTTGCCTCCAGTTGACACTTGACTGTTGACCAGCTGGTCAATGTGCATTAGCAATCCGAATTTCTAAAACCAAACAATGATAACTACCCCCCCTACTATTCTTACTTCACCGAACTACGAAACTTGCAACCACGTTTTTGTCTGTCAACTTCTACCGTGTGCATGTATGTATGTTTGTGCACGCATGCATGCATCTATGCATACAACAGTGTGTGTGCTGGTCACTTTACTGAACGCTTGTTTTTTTTACCCCGTCGACTTTTTCACGATCGTTTTGTTCGAGCAGAAAAATCAGCTTAGTCTTTCTTTTTTTGCTGTTAACACAGAGATCCCTCCTGCCATTCTGTTCTCAACCACATAAGTTTCATCTCAGAGGTGTTTTTTTTGTTAGCCAATCATCCGCAGTTTACAAGGCAATTATTCGTTGGCTTCAGTTTCTTTTTTATTTACTTAGAAAGTTCGAATTTTCCCAATGTGTTTTTGTTCGTTCGTTTACTCCTCCGTCCGTTTTTACCAAACCTGTGGAAAACCGGCTTATGTCCATCATTTTCGTCCAACTTGTTCTCTTGTACATGATAACATCTGACTCGTTGCTCATCGCACTATTGGCAATTTGGATTGTCTTCTGTTGTTACTCCTCGCTGTTTTCTCGCCCGAATGCCGTCTTCTTGCTCATCTAGAACGATTTTCTGGGGCCTTTTATTCGCCATGTGCACACAGCCACGTATAGGCAATACACTATACATACACAGTTACAATTAACATTGACGTGCCTAAACCTCTTCATTCATACATATATATATATATGAAATGTGTATACATGAATCAGTATAAATAAACATATATATACACTAAAGTGGGTGTAACTAGACTTATGGTTTGTGTTTGATGTTCTGTAGTTGCCGAGACACGTCTTTCCGCGCATCACTCCATCTGATCTACCTTTGGTCTGCGGCTCTCAAGCTGAATCAATTGACCATCAGTTCATAGATACGCTTTGACCATCGGCAGGATTCATTTAGTCCTTCCTGAACTGCTTTCAAAACAACCGTCTAATTGTTCTTTGAGCCTCTGTTCTTTCCAAGCCTACGTAATGGAATCGATAACTAATGGCCTTTGTTACCGCACCAGCATTCGCCAAATTTGCCCGTGGATATCGAAAAATCTCACCCGGCTCTAAAGTAAGAGGCGTCTAATATGGTAACTACCGTTTTACGCTAGAATTGACCGGTCCGCCCACTTCGTTCATTTAAGCTAATCTCCAATCAAGTGAGGAACAGTTAACAGTAAATATTGCAGGTGAAACGTTTTACTCGGAAACGCATATCACAATAAACCATGTACACTGTAATACGTGGCGCCAAATATTCTTTCCCGGTAGTTTAATTTATCCTCGAGCTTTTCTTGCGACTTTGGAGCCATATGCGTGTAGTTCTATCGATTCTTTCGCGGAACGAATCCGTTCGCATCGCCTGATTTGTGAGTAACCGATTCCGTGGATCTGCGGAGATCACGTAAATAATGCAAATGTAGTGATTCCTATCACTGACATAGGTAGTACTGAATCAGATTATGTCCAAACCTATAGAAATCCACTAATATGGATAATTAAAAACTTCTGTTTGACTTTGAATGAAATTAGCCATTAACAAGTTCTCACTAATCACGTGCTTGGCTCCAGCTTTTTCTCATGGCTACACATGTGATATGGCAAGTGAAAACAGAATGACTTCCTGATGGTTACCGCGCACAAGCGGTCACGTGCAAACTACACGGCGATCTTCGCTGATTTTATTCATTAACGAAGCCATAAAACACCATCGTACAATGTTAATCTGATTCGTTGACCGTCGGTCATCGCATGCACATGATTCAAAACTATCGATTTTGTGGTTCTAACATTTAGACCTGGGGATATTGGATTAAGTGCCACCAAACGGAACATCATGCTGACAAAGCTCCTATTAGAAGTGATCAACAGTGAATAAGCATTTTTATCCTAACTACTTAACTATTGCCTACATGGTCGAAGATACCCAAGAGTTGTAATTTATGTTGAAAGTGAATCACATCACAAACCAAGGTAATCAAAGCAATCTTTATCATCATGCAAATATTGAATGCCACGGGGACATATGCGTGGCCCTTTTGTTCCAATCTCGAGACGTACTTGCTATGCGCTGAAAATATTCGAAAGGTGCTTTCTTCCGAATACGGATTTCTTCGGAACATTATTTAAATTTGCTGTGGACATCCGACGAGCAATGATGTGGTGTATCACCGTCTGTTAGCTGTTGATAATGGCGACCCAACAGAGATAGTCGCTGTCTTGCACATGTCCGCTCGTTATCTCCGCTTTCCTATTTTCTTTGTGACGGGTATTGGCATAAGAAGCGGCGCGGTGATCGGGCTATTGCTTGGCTATGGGGTATAAAGAAGTTAATTGTATCCCTTAATTCGGTTGGCACTTTCCGGTTTTCGTGGTTGACGCTCAAAAGAGATTGGTTTTTTTTTTGAGAGTGATTGTGAGAGGCGTTCTAGTCAATTCTAGCACGTTACTGACGCCAATATTGTAGATTTGTTTGTCGACTTTTCATTCTTTGTGAACTAGACAGTGGAAACAATCGCGAAGTGAACCACGCTTTGCAAGAGCAAAGCTGGTTTCACCATGCACAAGAAGGTACACCGGCCCGCCCAACAACACCCACCGTCACCTCCGCCCTGTCCTGTTCCCAAACCCTTTCCTTCGACAAGCAATCGGCACTTACTCAACATACGCGTCACCGACATGTCGCAGCCCATAATTCGGACAGGCTCCAGCGGATCGAAAATGGTAGCCGTCGTTGGCTACCATCAGAAGAGGCAGCCCTGATTAAACAGGCAAACTGGCTCTTGCATGACCCTACCGAAAAGAAGCGCATCTATGAGGTCATCTCACGGTTGTTTCCAAAACGCTCTACCGAGGACATCAAGAAACGCTTGGCGCGATTGGGCTGGGAGCCGCGAAACCATCCAGAGTCCAGCGATAGCAGCTCAGACGAGGAGAGTACTACACTCTACGGCCCCGTCAATCAACCACAAACACGACCTCCACAGGCCTTTTCCTCTGAGGACATATCGCATGATCCCGCATAGCAGCCCGTAGAAACCCGACAAGGAGAAGACGCTTTTTCTCCGCTGCTTGTTCGCTTCTATCCTCACCATTCGGCGATGTTTTTGGCTCTTCCGAATTACTGAAGATCGCCTTGGCCGGCGCGTCGAAATCGTTACCCCTCGACGAACTACAACGCCGTCTGGATCGAAATGCGGAGGCAAACATCCCAATGTTGTGGCGACTCAGCCGCCCTCGTTCCAACCGTGCCCCAACCCGCAACCACCGTCCACACCACCGCCACCCAATCCGGCCGAAAATCCTCCTGCGGAGAGCACAGTATGCCCACATGCAGTGCCTATTTGCTCATCGACGCAAAGACGCAGCTAAAGAGGTGCTCTCCGGACGTTGGTGGTCCGCCTACTCTAGCGACTACTCATGGACCCCGGAGTTTACACAATTCTGGTCCCCATGCATTTCCCTCCCACCATTCGTTGACAACCGCCCATCCCGCACATTGACTAATCCCTACACACTCTGCATCCCATCTCGGTGACAGCAACGAAGGATGATGGAAGGAAATTCAAAATGTCGAAATTTACAAAAAATACAACGGGTGGAATAATCTGACTGCAGGAACGCCATTGTCTGCGGCATTGAGTCTTACCAATCACCGGTCCCAACCGCTGGATTGGGGAATCGTGTAGAATCCAATTCGGTTTTCTAACGACTCACTCGCGCTAGTTCATCGGTTAGGGTTTCCATATCTTGCTGGCATATCATCAGCCAAACAATTCAACCCGTCTCCAAATCACTACCTGCTTCAGAGAATATCGTACAGCGGATAGTGTACTGTTCAGTCACCTTAATCTATTCACATTCAGAGCCCTTTCTAAACTTTGGACCCTAGTGTCTAGTACGTTACGATCAACCTCTGCGTTCCTATGAGAACCGTCGCATCATACTCTACGAAAAGCATTCTGCGAAGACGACCGTGCTCAGGCACAGAAAATTAGTTTAGTTCAACCTTTACAACCTTTAACTTTGCCGCCCCACAAGGCCAATTGACCAAACAGAGAAAATGAAAGAAGAATGGTACAGGTCGACTGTAAAATAGTAATGTGAAAGGAAGAAGAAAGGTTTCCAATACAAGAACGCCACGGACTGCGGCGGTAAGCCATGCCACCCACAGTCTCCAATCATTTATTGGTGGCGTTTTGTCGTTTCCAGTCCTATGGTGTGACTGCAACTATATGAGAGAGCTCACTGGCTGACGTTTTCGAACGTTTTCCCATATCACTGACTGGCCACGCCGAACTAAATTCCAACCATTGCCTGCCTCAAAGAACATCGTACAACGAGCCAGGAAGTGGGTCTGCGGGCATGCACAAACATGTCCAAACCACCTAAATCAGTACCTGTTCTAAAGGCTGAACCCTACGATCCATTGCCTTCATCTAGCCTTTGAGTTATTGGCAGAATTCCCTCACAGCATTGCACTACTACTAGGGGGAATAGAGATGTTTAAACACCACAAATCTTCGCAAGCTTGGAAGCCGTACATCAGCACTGACATCCCTCTTATGCATGTCCCACCTTTGATTGATCAAAAGATGTCACGCTGTCACTGCAGATGCCTCAAATTAAAAGAAATGCCTATCGTCTTTTTATATAAGTGGATACGACCACCAGATGAGATACAACAATGCAACCCAACCTTTTGTTTCTCTGCAAGAACAAGAGTCAGCTTCGAACCAATCCAATCCACCAACAGCATTTTACACTTCGAAGGTGTAAAACCCATCGAAACCTACTTACGTTGTCGGTCAGACGATCGAGGAAAACTTGCAACTTACTTTCGTCTTCACTAAGTACCACAACGTCGCTCCAACATTCTAAACCAAACAAAATCCTGTCTGACCAAATATCAACACCACTGTTCTCGTATGAGGACAAGGCTATCTCCATAACCATCTCAATCACAAAATTGAAAATAACAGGTGAAAACGGGCAATTCTGACGAACAACACTCCTAGTGGTGAACTCGGCCAAACAACATCATAAGCACAAACTCGGTTGAGTGAAATGAATTTCTCTGGCACACCATTCAGTGAAAGACAGTGCCACACAACGGCACGATCGACTAAATCGAACATTACTTGCAAATCAGGAAAGACAGAAATCTTGGATCTGCGGAACATGTGTCGATGATCCACGATCCATCGCTAAGTGCACATTTCGTAGACAGATAACCGATAAGGGTAGAAACCCACTTGGTTCTCACGCACACACTTTTCCCGAGTACTAGGTAGTCGGCGGAGGGTAATGCCCGTGAGCAGCTTCGACGCTATGCTTATTAAACTAAGTCCTCTGTTTTTTTTCGTATGAGGAACTATCACCATTCTTGTAAATCAGTACAATCACCAAGTTACACGATTCTTTAGGAATCCTCTCCCTTGCCAACAACGATCACGGGAGGTTTATTAACTCCATTGGTAACACTTTGCCACCATCCTTGTCAAACGATGGCCACAATCCATTTGGTCCAATTTCTTATGCTCAAAAAGAAAACATGTCTTCTGATCTCCTCCATTTCCGATGGAGAACTGGTATCCAAATGCATTGGTTAAATTTCATGCATAATTGTAAAGACACACGGTTGCAGTGGGCCAACAAAGCTGCTCTCTTATTTTCTCCCAAGCGCTCCAGCTGACGGTCTTGAGAGTGAATCAATGTGCCCTCCAACATGAAATATTTGTTGCCGGCTTGTGCGTTGTTGGTACTTATTCTTGGCATGTGTGTGTATGCATTGCTAGCCTTGAGTCAGTTCACGTAGTTAGTGTTTGCATTCAAACTGTTCGCGCAATTCAGCTCCACGCCCAGTTCGAGGTACAAATTCTGCGAGTAATCTTGTGCCCAATGCCTGAAAGGAAAATGTATGAGATTCCCATCACGCCCGGTCTTGGGAAAATGCTGTTTTTCATAGTGGAAGTGAATCCCCGTCAAGTGAAGCTGCCGAATGTCTTTTCTTCTGCAAACGGTGAGGATTTGTGGAAGGCCTGGATGGGTTTTTTTACCTCCGTGACGTCGCCCCGGCCGAACTAAGGTGTTTTGTAATCTTTTACTTATCCGACAATAACGTACGACTTTTTTCGCAGTCGTAAGCCGCCTGATTCTGCAGCCCCAAAAGAAATTTGGAACTACCAGAGGAAACTTTTTGGAGACTTCTTCCAGAATTTCGTTATCTACAATAAATTCTATCACAGAGCTCAGGAAACGCAATCTGTCCGAACGTATGCAGCTCCTCTGGAGAAGGTGGCAGATAAGGCTTTTCCCTAGACTTCCGGTGCAGTTTCCTACTGATTTCAAAAGCCTTATGCCTTCCGGACGAAGTTTATTCGCCACCAAACTACATACCCGGATCCAGATTGTAAAGGAGTACGAAGCATTCGCTGGGCCTTTTATATACATATATATATATATATATAGAAGCAGTAAGTAGTATCTGGATGAGTGGACAAAATTTGTTCGGGAGCACACGACCGGTTTCGCGGTTACTGTAGCCCGTCAGGTATGCGTACCTGATACTCTCTTCTCCAAACATCCTTATGTAGATATATATATATATATCACAGAGAGACTGACGACACTAACATAAGCATATACTATTTTCCGTCCTGTGCGCAGTCATTTGTCATCACAATCTGTAACACCATAGAGTTCTCCAAAGACACCTCTGCTTTGTCGTCGAATTGGCACAACTGTGGAGACGCACACAGGATACAGGTCGTCAACGCTGGAAGTTGGGTAACACCAAAGTAATGTTGAACACAAGATGGCGACACTCTGTTGCGTAACAACACAGAATGTATCCTGATGAACGCGGTGACCGAAGGCGCGAGATCCATTGCTAGGCCTCGCGCTACTTGGCTAGAAAACATCAAGATCAGCAATACAGGTATATTGATCTCGGCCAAACGTCGAAAAATCACGTGAACAAAGAACTCTGGTGTACATATACAACTTACTACTCAGAGGGGGACAGTGATGTAAATACGTGGTACTCAGTCAATTAGGGAGAATCAGCGTTCGAGGCCAATATGTAATCAACCAATAGACAAAATTAAGAATAACTTGGTTGTAAAACTTGCTTTGAGAAAGACTGACTACCCAGGGTATTCGAAACGTTGGCGCATTACATCAGCTAACAATGCCATTTTATTAAAACTACATCATTCACAAGAAAAAGTTGAAAGCTAACTGTATTTTCATGATAAACCTATGAAAACCAACAACCTGGGCTACAACCAACACAAATTTTCAACTCGCACTGATATAACCGTATTCACCAGGAATAAAGGTGTTTGGAAATTTTTTCGCTCTCAAATTGTGGAAACTTGACTGTTTACAGAATAAATTCACCCATCATCTTTGAAGTTTGACTTATTCTCTTTAATTACATAAAACCGATTCACTTTCTTGTTTTTTAATCAAAGCGCAACTTTGAATATATACATATATATATATATATCAGCGTACAATACTTGGTTTACATTTCTATTTACGGTGATGGTAAGAAACGTACCTGCCTCGCTTGCTCACCGAAGCGTTCGGGGCGTTTCGGTTAGATTGGGAACATCGACCATTTCTGTAAATTGAAGACAAAATAGTTGTAAAATAACGTTATGCGACCATCCGGCAAAATATATCCATTGGCAATTGTCCAAGTCTGTATGACCAGTTTTTCTTAATCTTTTCAGATGCAATCGGATTATAACCGTACAAGTATTCTATTATTGTTGCTAGACGTGTACCATTGGGTCACTGTTAACCGTGAGAAATCCGATGTCTCACTTTTGCTACTAAGAGCGTTGTCGGTAACTACAATATAATGAAATTCATTGGATTATTGCTAAACGGACGGTCTCAACTTAACTCATTCGAGACCAAATGGACATAGATGCAACCTCTAGTGCGATATTCTAGTGAAAATAATCCGTGCAGTTTGTACATCACAAAAAGAACTGAAGTAAACCAAACATACATACACACACACACACACAAGCCCACAGCAAGACATTGTTGCTTGAACGCAGCTACGATACGGTCACGTAAAAGCCGGGATCTGTTTGTGTGTTGACTACATTTCAGGCAATGGATACTGAACTGTGATGAACTGCCCAACCACACACACCGTAGTCCAGTTTGTCTTTGAGTACCATAGTTGTACTTGGTTTACATATGCACCCATAAACGGACAAGCACAAACGAGTTGAACAAAAATACTGACGTCTGAGCTTTGATCAGTATGCAACCGGGCTAGTGGCCAGTAAGCATTTGAGACACCACGTGGCAATAAACTGTTCGTCATTTCTAGTTTTCACACACGTGTATTAACGTTATTCGTCTTCTAGTACCACGAATGCTCTGCAAGCAAGATCCCACGAACAAACCAGAGTTTCGAATATATTTTTCAAAGACTGTATTTCTTGCTCATTCAAAAGCGGTGAGGGCAAGAAACCCAAAAAGGACCCCTGATCACATTTGGGATTCTAAGGAGGTCAACCGAGCTGAAAAAACTAAAATGGCAACTGACCTACAATATTCGCGTCAGTGATGTGCCAGAATTGACTAGAGCGCCTCCCACAATCACTCAAAAAACAGCCTCAACCATGAAAAACGGAAAGTACCAACCGTATCGGGGGATACAGCTAACTTCTTCATATCCCACAGCCAAGCAATAGCCTTATAATTGCATCGCTTCCTCCGCCACTGAGAACTAACAAGCCCTAAAAGTAGACCAAGCCCTTTGCGAAGAAAATGGACGGTTAGAATGCGACGACAGGTGCAAAGGATTACAAAAGACCATTCAGAAAGAAGATGAGAAAGATTCCTTTCCCATAACTCGATAGCGTTAATATAGAATCTGTTGTTATTTTTGTTTAACGTTGTCTCGTTATCGTGATATCCTAATTTTTCCGTCCGTGTTAACTTCTTGCCAGTAGACTTCTGATGAAGGTGTGCAGTAAGCATGTCTCACTTCAATTTGTGTAAATCAACGAGGTCACCTAGAATTCTAAATAAGCAGCCGAGCTAGTTGTAAAACGCCTTTGGATCAGCACCCGATATAGGCCTGCGCTCAATGTCTTGCCTTCTGCCTCATTCCTTGCATGTTCGGATCTCCCAGAACGGTTAACGAGCGGAGTTCGGAATTAGGAACTGTCTTGTTAAGCGTAACACTAGCATATTCAAAAGCACTAATGAAAAGGTAGATATAGGGTGAACATGCACAGATATTCCCAAAACATAGGAGGCGTTGTACAGCGGCTACTTCTGTTGAATCACCATTATCAGCAGCCAGCAAATAGCGTACATCTCATCATTACTCATCTGATGTACGCAACAGACTGCAATGGTACTTCGGAATCACCGCTGTGATCATCGATTGCGATCAGGTCCGGGAAGCGTTGAATTGAGCAAAAGATGCACACTGTGGCATTAAATTTAATCCTTATCTCTTAGTGCTGCCCCATGTATTGCACATTAACTAAATCCGCTCTCACGACTCGTAATACGGCCTCCTATCCGACACAACCTTCAAATGTTGCCAAGTACCTGCGTTGTTCATAATTGTTACCCAATCCTTGACCATCCACTGTGAAGGGAAAATGTAATGGTAGTTTTGTAGAGGTATCTTGCTTATGGAATTTGCATGATATTTGCCGTATCTCGACATCCTAATCATCCAGTGTACTCTAAATTTTTCAAGTACACATATTATTGCTCAGTAAATTCATTTTATCGACAAACTGTAACTGAGAATCTGCCATCCCAAGATAGAGTTTGACTCCGTTGTTTCGTAGACTATAGAAACATCCTCTCGCGGTACAACTGATTTGCCGTATTGTGAAAGAAATAGGTATGTGCGATAGATTTATCGCGCAACTGACAATCTTTCATCCAAAACCCCGCTAAATTGCAATTAAAAGTGACCAATTTGGGTCTAATGCTTATTCGAAGTGTGGGTTGTCGTTTGATACACGGGGCTTTCGAACGTCTGAATTTCGTATCGGGAAAGAAACAGTCGATTTCGTGAACGTGGAACCAAACACCGTCTCCCCATTTTTTAATTTACATGGATCGAAAACCAAATGGTCTTCCTTTTTTCTAGTCCAGTTACAACCTACCTACTGCATTATTCTCATTTGTTAAAACTACGATGTTAGATTGTTTCGTTTTACGCATTAGGTTGCGTAAGTTCCGGTGGATTTCGTCTTTGGTTGCATCGTAGCTTCAGTGTGCATGTGTATAGGCCAAACCAAAGAACGAATTGTTAACAAACCTCCAGGTTCGACTCTATGCAATCGATTGTTGAGTGCAATTCAGTCACGTATTATAGACGGAATTTTTCTAACTGAGAGGCCAAGAAAAGAAACACCAGAAGACGCTGTCCCGGTCCATTTTTACGGTAGAATTGAAAAGTACGTCAATCAAATGACGGGCCTTGAACAGTACAACGTTGGATGCAGCATGCATCGATTGCCAAAGCTACCAGAATATAAGCTAAATACTGATGTCGTTCTGCATTCGTCTGCGTTCGCAGTTTAAATGTGGTGAGTTCGAAAGGGAAGTGAAGATAAAGAGGAGCATCAACCGTCACAAGAAAATGCCTCAAAACTTCGCCAAAGGAGCTCCAAAATTGGTGCTAATTGTGGCTCAGGTTGTTGGTGTCCTTGAAGCTCTGATCCCTCAGCCCGACGATTAGGTTGCAAAAAATTTCATTGCCGACGATGCCACTTTGAGTGGTGACGAAACGTTTTCTTTTCTTTCTTTCATCTTTTGTTGTCCGAGTTTTCTCATCACCCATGCGATGCAGTTCGCTATTTTCAAGAGAAAGATGGCGGCCAACCGAAATTTGGCAGTTTATGAAATTCACAGGTTCTCAGGGAATTCGAATGCACGAAATCGCGGTTGAAACAAGACAACATTGGCCACATACGGTCACAGGAAAACAATACACTAGAGAAAGGAGATACTAACGAAAAAAAACCTAAGTTTTTTAAGAGATATCAGTGCTGCAACGATCGACTGTTACTTCTGACTTATACATACATGCATGCATATATATTATATATATATATAATCATGCAGTCGTAATCATAGATGGGAATAAAAGTTAGTAGATGAAGATGAAAGATAAAGAACCAATAATGCATATACTAGTCCTTCCTCTTCGTGTCATTGATCGCCCATCGGAGACCACGATCAGTCTTTTCGTTAAATACTAAGTGGGTCCCGGCTCGCACCTTTGACCAAACGCTTTTTATTACACGCATCACGCAGGCCTGTAGTGGAAGAGGCATCCTCTATAGCCGCTAGTGACGGTAATACGGAGGGAGGAGGGATCAGGCACCAGTTACTCCAAAATTTGAAGTGATATAGAACTACATAAGGTCTCAACAGATCAGGCGCGGTAACCAGTCGAGTGACAATGGATAGCTGTTTAACTTACAAAGCAGTAAATAGATCTGAGAGGGATTTCTTTCTTATTTCATATGTCATTTTGATGAAACAAGCATCTTGGGTGCACAGCAAATCCTTCCGCCACTGATGTTGATGAGCGTATTGCTATGCTTCGAATATCACCTGATTTTGGTAAGGAATCATAGTGTATCCTCCTGAAATGAATGTGGGACATCACCGCCAATGCGTTTTTCTTTTGGCATTTTAGTGCAACCAGTTCCAACAGGTGAATGCGATGTGTCGGGCTTTTGAAAAATTTCACGTGGAACTTTTTGGGATGATGCCTTGACAACGAGACCCAACGATTATTGTACACCACTTTGTTTGAATGAAAGAAGTCAAATAGAGAAAACTATCTGAAGACGATAGACAAGTTGAAAGAGTTGCATCTAAGATTATTTTAGCCCTTTAAGCTCCTCATCCAATCGAATGATGCAGAATGAAACTAGCGACGGCTGCACATATTTTAAAGATGACAACTGTTCGAAAGAATCCTGCGGCGGTATTCTAAGTGTGATAAACAGTAAAATTACAAGACTGAAAACAGAAATATAAGTCGAATAAAGTCCAAAGCTTTGTCGATCGATCGAACACATCCAGTTTCAAATATGGAGAAATGTTTGCCACGAACGCATTCACTAATTATGTTCGTATTTGTGTGATATAAAATAATGACTGACCCAGTGCACGAAAAAGTCAGCGGTTGCGAACCGGCATCAAATGAGAAATAGCCCAGCGAAGGCATTTGAGATATTTCCTGTAAGGACTCGAATTGTCGGAAATAACACAACTAAGGAAAGACGAAGCATTCAAAACAGAAGCTTCGGTAAACCCAGTAGTGGAAAGATTTCAAAAGAATTCGCAAGGACAAGATTGAATTTTTCTTTTATCAGAGAAGAAATGATGAGATGGGATGTCAGTCGTAGTTTAGCGGAACCTGAACTGAACTATACAGTTTCACTGATTAGCAGTTATCATGGGACGCCAAACCATGAATGCCAACTGGCTAATCATCAGCTAAGATATGATGCTTTCCTGTCAGTGAGATAACGTATATCCCCAGCAATAAGTTGAATCGTGATCGAAACGTCAGCGAAAAACGTTCGGTAAAAAAAGTGAGGCCAACTACATCCAACCAGAAAAAGAATAACCACCGACGCGTATCCAGACCAATCAATAACAAACGGGCGTCAGAATTGGAGCGAAATTTTGTGAACTCGACACGAGTCCTCGATAAGTTGGCTGAAGAAGAAAAGGAAAGGTTCATCGCCTACGCTCATTCAATAAGGGAAAAACAATTGGAGCAATTACGGTCAGCGCTGAGGAAAACCGTCAATCCAGAAAAACCTAGTAGTGAGTTCCCGTCGGATCCGAAAAGATTCGTCCACAACTTGTCCTCTGTAAGCCTGGACAAGAAATTGCTTGAAGTTCTATCATTAGGACCGAAATTCTGTTGCCCATCCAACAAAACCAAGCAACTAGATATGGAGGTTGAATTTGAAAATCTGTTTAGTCAGCTGTCGGATCTGATGCCGTCCTCTCCGGAGAGTTTAGAGAAACTTAAATCCGATCTCGTCAACTCATGTTACCAATATCGTGACGACAAACGAGTAAAGCGAGGATTGGTAACGCCTGAGCACTTGAAACGTCTAAAAGAACTACAAACAAACAACGAAATAATGTTGACCAAACCAGATAAAGGCGCTGGTACTGTTATCATCAATAAGTTGGACTAAATTGAGAAAATGAACAGAATAGTGGGCGACGAGTCAACATTCACAGAGACTCCAACCGAAAAGCATAGGACAACTCAAATGGACAAATCAATTTCTATGAAATTAAGAGCCTTAAAACAGAATGGAATGGTTGACGCCTTAACTTTTGAGCGGATACGACCCACAGTTACAACAATTCCCAGATTGTACAGCCTACCGAAGGTGCACAAAGACGGAGCTCCGATGAGGCCTATCTTGGACATGTGTAATTCTCCGTATCACGCTTTATCTAAGTGGTTTGCCAGCCTACTGGAACCAGTCAGGGCAGTCATTTCTAGATATAGTTTGCGAGATACATTTGATCTCACAGAAACTATTATGAGCCTACGTCTGGAAGGGAAACAGATGTTATCACTCGATGCAGTTTCTCTGTTTACGAATGTTCCGATCAGCAAAACCACCAGTTACGTTCGCGAGTACATTCAAGATAACAACACCTCCATAGGGATCCTACTGGATGAACTGAAAAAGCTACTCTTTGTATGCACCAAAAATGTTCGGTTTCAATTCAATGGTGAAATATACCGGCAAAAGGACGGAGTGGCAATGGAGTCTCCTCTGGGACCATTGTTTGCTGATATCTTTATGTCCAAACTGAAGAATAATGAACTGCGCTCACCAATCAGGCACTGTACCGTTTACAAATGTTATGTTGATGATATACTATGTGTTGTAGAGCAACATGCAGACGTAAACCACATGTTAAACACATTTAACAGTGTCCATCCAAACGTACATTTTACACTAGAAAAAGAAGCAGACCATAGTTTAGCATACTTAGATGTGTACATAAGGCGACGGCAGGACGGGTCTGCACAACTATCAGCCTATAGAAATGCAACATGGAACGGACAGTACATTCATTTTCACAGCTTTGTGCCGTTACAAGCGAATAGGAACCTAATGTGCTGTTTAGTTGATAGAGCAAGAAGAATATGCACGGACGACACAATTGAAAATGAACTTCGTTTCCTGCGAAGCGTATTCGTACAAAATGGATACCCCGAAATATTCACAAATAAAACTGGAAAAACACGAAGTAAGACTAAAAGTAATAGGATCAATAAAGAAACCCGTATACGTTAGTTTGCCTTTCAAAGGTGACACGGAAGCGGAAATTATCCAACGGAGGCTGTCAAGTTCAATCCGCAGAACATCCTTTGCTGCACAGTTAAAACTTTACATCCAAACCGATCATGTGCTTCCAACTAAAGGACAGACTGCCAGATTCTTCAGCCTTATTTTGTGTGTATTCATTCACCTGCTCCTGTGGGACTAGGTATATTGACCGCATGACCAGACGTTTGTCCGATCGCGTTCGTGAACACCACCCGGCTTGGTTGAGCACATGAACAGTTAAAATAATTACTAACGTGGTGTGTTCATACCCAGTCAAGTCAAATCACGCGGTGAACGTGACAAGTGCTTTCCGCACCATCTAAAAAAGTGAGGGTCAGACAATCAAGAACTGTCAAGTGTCGCATCTTGAACACAGCCGAAGCCGTATCTATCCGTTTGTGTAACCCCCCTCTATGCGCTCAGAAACTATTTGTCCAGACCCTTAAACTTCCCTGGCCCAGTTGTCATTATCCAACAAGTGGTCTACAACCTGATCGTGTGACAAATTGATCAATTACACATACACACAGACGCATTCTCAGAGTTGCGAACTGATGCGACTGCAAACCGACAATTTTCCTTGAACCATCTCCAGACCATATTTAATGTTATGTATTGGCATGAGTACGAATAACTGAAAACGAGCTTGTTCGCCACGTTGTGTTGTTCTCAATAACAATGGTCTTCCAGCATAATGAGCCGAACTGAAGGAGGATCAGATAAATCAAACCAGCGAATCAGAAAATGACTCAAAAAGGACGTTAGGGCCTATGGCATCATCAAGGTTCAGAAATGGATTCAAGCAATTGATAAATACAAAATTACTTCAACAATAAATGAAATTTTAGATTCTTTCAGTATTCTCCCCAACGGTAAGCGTGGCCAGGGGACCAGTGATTGATGATAAACTTGATAAACTATTGAGAGGAAATCGTGATAGATTTTGTATGTTTTACATAAATTAATAAAAGACACGTGCTTGACCAACAAAGCTATTGGCTTATTTGAAATTATTTTTCATAACTCATGAAGTGATGTTTATTTTATTGAGGAATTTATACTTTGATACAATTCTGCATTCACTTAGCTCCTGGGAGAAATCAATAGAGAATCTCACAAATAATCCACGTAACGTTTTTGTTTACCAAATGTAACATCATATGAATTAGTAGAATATCAATAAACTAATCGATCACTCATTCGATGCTATGGCAAATACTCACACTTGATCTTCCAGACAGATTAATTTTTTCGTATTAATAGTTGTAAATGCACAAGCTCCAAAATCCCTTTCGTTTCCAAGCCTCATTCCGCTGGACGAAATGGGTATACGTTCGGGAACAAATAGTCCCATGTATTGCTAGTTGTTTAAAACGTAAATTAGCAAACTTTCAAATACCAATGACTGATTTGACGGGATTGTGGGCGTGTACAGGACGTGCCAATCAACCAAACCCAAATGAGCTACAGCCAGACGTATGTATTGCGTGAATGTTTGACATAATTGGTAAACGCATCCGTCGCGATCGATAAAAAAGATTCCAGTCCCATTGTCCTGATAGCCCAGTATCACATAACCGCTGCTTAAACATCGTTCCAGTAAAAACATTCGTCTGATCGATCCAGCATGTTGTTTCAGTTCCCTGATAAAAGGTTCCAGATCTTGATCAGTGAGTCCGGGACATTCACACTCGCCCAAATCAACATCGCCACGGTCACAGACATATTTCGTTTCAATTAGTTGATCTAAACTGTTGATAGTTATCTGGCCAATGATCGCTTTTCCTTCTGAAATGAGAAGTTGTGATAAATCAGATCGAAAAGATTCGCTATTTTACTTCATATTGTTAAATAAATAGAGGGTAAATGTAATCCGCGGTTTCGTAAATTCTAATAGCTTGCAGCAAATTTCACTTTAAGCGGTGGAACAGTTTTGAAACATAAAATGGTCGTTTAGTGAAATTTTGCCGTTCAGGAAGATCCATCTGTGGATAATACAAAGTAGTCTGTCCCTCTTTTGTGCATTTTGCCTGGCGATTTTTAGAAACCAGGTAGATAAATGTTTCATATATAATCCTAATCATTGGGTAACGGGAATTCCCTGTAATGTCAGAAATGAAACTTGAAATGTGGAACTGTGTAGTATTCGTGTGAATGACTGGAGGAAAACGGAGCGGTGACAAACTATTTTTCTTTTATTTTCAACAATTGCACATGAACGGATTTGTGAATGCGAAATTTTCAAAGCAAATGCCGCTCTGTAGGATCCTGCTGACCGGCGCGACAAGCCATTGTAGGTGAGACTCGTGAGACTTGGTGTCATAAACTTGCTTTTGTTGGACGAATCCTAAAGCTTTCACCATGCTAAGCGTGAAGATCTCCAGTCGTAATGGCCTATGTCCAATTTTACAACGCATTTTCGATTATGGGCCTAAAGTTGATTCAATAAGCGCGCTGACTCAGTTCATGCTGACAAAGTGCTACTGGAACAATACTCTGTAAAGACATGTTTCTGATTGTTCCATGCTTACTTTCACGGTCTTCAAAACATTTGCTGGGATACACTAGACGCGAATTTCGTCAACGGTACTGTATTTCATTGTTCCCTTGCTTACCCTGTTTGCTTCATATCTCAACACCCAATAACTGTGATCGGAGATCAGCCAAAATTGGAACTTCAAAAGTATTTCCCCATGTGGACTTTACAATTATGTTGACTGTAGTAATTGCAAAACCCAATTTATTCCAACTTTCCAAAACATTATCTGTATTTTCATTAAATTTATCCGGATTAGAAATATCATGCAATCACACTCCACATATTCACCAGTTCTTTGTTAGACCCACCCTTGTTTTATCTCACTTGGTTTCTGGTGTCCTGCTCAAATCCGGTTTGCTTGTTGTTGGCCAGATGTTCCTCGATTTCACCTTAACTTTTATGTTTACATAAAAAGTGAATCTACCAGGAGCTCGAATATCAGAACTTATGTTGAAAGGGCACGACTCAAAAAATGCGACATTTCAATAACCTTGGAACTGTAGCCGCTAACTCACCGTCGAGTGGTGGCTATATTGTCCTTTTCTATGATCTTCTAAGGTCCTATCGGCACATACTTTCTCCCTCTCTGTGTGTGTGTTATTGTTATCTGTCTATCACGAACCCAAGTGGCCATTTATTCTTACCATTCTTTACCTGCCGATTTTGAAACTATATATCCTTACAATCAAATTTATACATGGACGTTTACTCAGACTCGTCCGTACACTGCCTTTTGATTGTGGAATTTAACACTCACCCAAATCAACTTTTGCGCAGTCGTAAGACTGGTTTGATCAACTTTAAAATTAACAGTGTCCGAATGTGGCAGTGGGTACACAATCACTGTTCCGTCTAGGGTTCCCGTTTCTTAACTGAAGACCAGTTCAGGGGACGTTCGTTGATCTTAGCTGCGTTTATTCTGATTTTGCTTCGCCATCACATATGGCCAATAGTGTGGATAAATTAAAATTCACCATTCTCCTGCCGGTAATCACCATGATTTTGAGACTTACAGATAAAGATCTACCTAGCTGTCCCCGTGTTCTCTCGAGTCATGGTTCGATTTCAATTCTCCTGACGAATACTCGTTTCAGTTCAAACTGCGCCTGCCTGTTGCAATCGGGAAACCCACCGAATCTATCAAGCGGAAGATGATGATGCATTGACAGTATCAACTCGACCAGTGATGACAAATTTGAGCTCTAAATACCAAGATCGATGATCAGAACCCTATGAAAATAGTAAATAGAATTTACCAATGAGTAACTTATTTAGGCTTGTAAATATTAGGACAGAATAAAACTTTCAATTGGAACAGGCTGCCTGGATTATTTTGACGGCCCAGTGGATTAGGTATTTGTCATTTCGAAATGCAGAAACTTTAATCCCAACTCATCCGGACTCCTTCGTGGTAGACAATAATTCATCGTCAGTCCGGTACTTTAGCATACCGAATGTGGTTGTTTCACTCCGAATTTCAAGGTCATAGTTCCCCACTATCTCGTCACGACAATTTAACTTCAAAAGCGACACGTCACGTTCCTCAAACAGCAATTTTATTCCACGTATGCAATGAAAAGACAAATCTTTCATAAACATTTGGACTTTTATCACCTATTGAGCTTTTAATTTCGATGATTCATACATTTGTTGTTTGAACGACGGCTGTGGATCCAAAACATTATTAAGAATAAATTCCGTGATTACGACGGAAAACTTGTTTACGGTTTTATTCATTTAAAGGCTGCGATAACGTGAATACAGAAAGGATACTCAATGAAATTTGATCAGACGAAGTTTCCAGAGACAATATAGAACGCTTGTGATTTAAATTCAGTCAATGAATTTGTGACTTGTTTATTGGACGTAAAATAGATTGGACTCAGTTTGTTTGGACGGTCACGTCGGAAAGTTGACGGTTATAATTCATGAAAGACCGAAATTAAAAAAATCACTATCGTACTATTATTAGGAAGTTTATCTATTACGGGCCTATCGTCCATACATTTCGTTCAGTTTATTCTTTGACAGACTACATATCAAATGACAACACGACTGGAAATCAGTCAAGTATGTCTTGAACGTTCTGTGCAAGGTACGTGAAATTTATATTGCAAAAAATTCACCACTTGTTTGTGATTTCGATTACTTGCGTTCGTACAATTTTCCACTAGGCCTGACCGACAAATCTGACTCATAAAATACTCCCAATGTACAGCCAAACTATCTGCGATTTGGCGCAAACCAGAGCATTTGTGCCCGTGAAATTCTGCGTGTTTATGTCTTGCTCCATCGGTACATTACAGTTGCATCAGTCTTCGAATACCAAGGCGTTTAGACAATTTGCTGTGGACCTTCTGAACCCCATGTGACAGAGCAAATCTTTCCAGTTAACCGAATCCGACGGCATCTTACAGGATGGCAGAACACTTCAGTCAACGCATGAGGTCACAGCATAAATTATGAGAATTGATTCATAAGCCAGTCAATTTGTATCACAGAATGGATTTTTTGCCTCCTGCCCGAGTCGTGGCCTTAATGTCTACTGCACGTAGCGGATTATGTGTACTTGTGTCTTCTGGCTCCTCCAGGGGGTTTGTTTCAGCTGGCAGCCCAATCGAGGGAAATGAGTGGAAGGATGATGGATCCAAGCAAATGGACTTCCACTCAGCCACTACCCGTTACCCTACCGACAGGTTCTTGTTAGAACCAAAGGCTTTGATTGATAACCCTAATCGTTCTCCTACTTAGAAACAGGACCCTTGAACAGAATCTATCCAACACCTCTTGAGATTGGCACAAATACAGTGAGTGCCAAATAGCATTGCTTGTTGCGCAGAATAATGAGGACCTCGCGACCCATTGCTTCGACCGGATTGGGTAGGAATAGATGTGCTTCCGAGCAAAATTCTCTCTTTTATTCGGTGTGCCTCTTGTCCCAAACTGTCTCATTTTGCCTCCCTGTGGTTATTGATAATGCTCCTCCAGATAGCATGCTTCATAGTCATATGGCGTCGCTGATGATTTTGAGTTTCGTTGGTCGCACTTTCTCAAGCCAAGTAAGCCTCTGAATTTCGGTTCCTGCAATGTGCGCACTCTCATTCAGACAAGCCAACAGTCGTGTTTAGTGCTCACAATGGTCTCAGTGGTGATTGATGCCTGATACGTCAGTGGGACTCAAATTTAGGATCCGTGTAGTTTGCTTCAATTGGGCTGCTTATGGTATCTCATTTGATATCCCATCAAGGCATTTCTTGCCTCCTCATGAGACAAAGTAGCTTCTCTGAGAGTCAATGTGGTGTAGGGACAGTTCTAACTGATAAGACAGAAGGGGCCTTTTTAAAATAAAACTCGGTTAACAGTCGCTTATGCTCTGTAAGCCCGAAGTGATCAGTTGATGTGTGAAAGTAAGACTGCGTTAAGCTCAACTTATTTGTCATTTTGACAAATAATTGGAATAGGCTTCTCCCGTTTGGTACAGACAATCCGTTATTCTCAACATAGTTTGCATTGCAGAGCAACATGATGCTCTAGTCTTACAATCAGTCAGGTCGAATATATCGCAACAAGTTACGGTTGGCAAGGCTTTGTCCAAAAAGGCAGATCCTGCTTGTCCATGCACACAGAATAATAAGACTATCCATTAGCTTTGGTGCAAATTTTGCCGCAGCTCAGTGATCATCGGATGACCGCAGAACGCTTATCTGATCTGACTATTCGTACGTGTTACGAGCAGAACCTATTGGAAAGGTTATGATCTTCGAAGAACAGAAACGTACATGAGAAATTCAAACAAATCAAGCGTGTGGTTTACTTAACAATTTAATTCGCCTTGAAAACGTTTCCACCAGACAGTGAAATTCTCAGGAGACGCCGAATCCAATGCGGTAAATAGATGAGCTCAGGAAGTTTGTTGACGTGGATAAAATAAAGCACCCAGAACGTCAAGTGAAAACTGATGGATCGAGATGGCCGAAAAAATGGAAGTTACAGCTCCTTCAGTTAAGAGTTGAAGACTGCTCAAATTTATAAATGACCCCGGTGGCCTCAGAATCCGGTTAGTAAAACGTTATGCGATAGAAATGATAAGCCTATTCTTGATAGACATCAAGGTTGTTGATCGCTGGGCTGAATGCTCCAAAGATCGGATTAGCTAACGCATTGCTTAGTACCTACTGAGACTTCAAAAACCATAAATCAGCGGGATGCGTTTCCTGACTCCCAAACGGAATCAGAAGTAAAGTCGAACATTCAACTACTGAAGCGGGGAAAAATAAGCTGGCTCCCCAAGAACTCCCTCCAGATCTCATCAAAATGGATGAAAATTCTCTGGTACAATCGCTTATCGCCCTGATCTGTGACATTTAGTACGTGGGGCGTACTCCTTAATCACACGATGAGCTACTGATTATACTCATATTCAAGAAAGAAAACGTGTTGCCTGTGTCAATCATGGTGGGTGTAGTTTAATCCCCAGAGTTCACTCCAATAACACTGCACCGCTTCAGGCAGGTTCTCAAGAAAAAAGTCCGCGAAAAGTAAGCCAAATTTTGCCCCGGTGGTGGTTTCCATCAATTAGGTTTGCACACTTTGTCAGCGTTTTTAAACGAGCCGCCCACTCACATCGCCACCCAACAATCGCATTACTTCCTGCTAATCAGTCGTCGTCCCAGAGACGTTTGTGAATCTGCCGCTAGCACTGCACTAGTATGATTCTGACCGCGTGAGTGGAGGGAGTTAACTTTGAAGTGCATGCAAACTAACGAGTGCTGTTCGACGAAGTTGTCCCATCCCTTCATCATTACTTAATATTTTCACCGACGAGGTAAAGGGAGGTGCTTTAAAAGACATCCATGATGTAGGCCTCGAACTTGCAAACGCTGCGTAACATGCGCCGGATGTACTAGACAGACTTGTGACGTCTGTAGATCTATTCGGCACGTCTCTTTCAGCTTCAAAGTGTAAAGCGCTTCTACAAAACCGGAAGCCAGCACTTCCAAAATTGGTACTCGAAGGACAGGAATCGACGACTGTTGACCGTTTCATTTACCTTGCCAACTGCTTGACGAAGGATGATAGCATGGCAGTGGAAGTGAACGAGTGTATATCCAAGGCTCGAGTGGCGTACACTTCACTGAAGCACTCACGGAGCTAATCCGATATTTCACGGAAGTTTAACGGCCGTTTGTGTTGTGCTGCGACGCGCTCAGTCACTTGTATGATTACGAAACCTGTAGTCTGCATGCTCAAGGATATATTCATCGATTAGAGGTTTTCGGTCATCGATTTTGGTGCAGTATCGCTAGGATCGGATGGACTGGCCGCACGAACAATGTGCGGGTTTAGTGGATATTCCTTGAAAGTGAACCGAGCTTAGTAGGCTTCATTGATTGGGTCATTTGTTGTGTATGAAGAACACGTCTACGACACCGCGCCCTGTTTTTGTTACTTTCAAAAAATGGACGAATCCATGTGGAGGTCAACAAATTAAGCGGCAACGTAGAATGAGAATATGTTCAACCATCCTGGATAAAGTAAGCGTCTCACGTCTCTGTTGTTGTAATCCAAAAGATTCGTCATCCAATTGGATGCAGGCTCTGAAGGAGATGACAGTGAACCGTGATTAATGGCCAGTGTTTTTACTTTCTGTCTAATTAGCTTGACTGAAAACGGGTGAATCCGTTCAGTTGGACTATATCCCGTTTGTTGACTGCCATATGATTCTTTTGTTAACCGCTCTTTCAGGTCCGTTTCGTCGCATATTTGTTTTTTGCATAGCAACGTGAAATTCAAGGAGAAAGGGAATAATCAGTAGAGCTTGTCCTGCTGTTTTACGCCGATGTGATTCAATGGCTAATTCGGTTAACTAGATGATAATTTTGGTCCCCGGGCATACGCGTATGTATGCGTTTGTCTGTGATTGACTAAGTGAATGAAACCACACACAAGCTCCGGACACAGTGGTACCATGGACTGTTTGCATTCTAGTCCAGATCCCGCCACTTCAGTCGAAGAATTTTGGTAATTACTCACATGTGTTCTCTTTTCACCTTCAATTTGACTACTAAAGCGAATTAAGGTAGTAAATTTCTATTTGATCACCCACATGCTTGTTTTGACGTAACCCTCGTGGCGCTCCAGGTTGGCGACAAAACTCCGACTTCTTAAAAGAACGATAACACCTCATCGTTGGACATGGGTTTCCTGCCTATATGCTGCATATGTTTAGAGCAAACATATTTATCTTCAACTGCAAACCCACTATCAAAGCAATAGCATCAAGAAATATTTTTAACGCTATTATTATTATTGTTGTTATCTTAACAGCTTCCACAATTACTCAGTCCCTGTCTTTTTGTCGTATGTCCATTACGATGACCACTTGGCCTTCATATCAACTGGATACGAATAAGCATCCGCGTTTTGCCCAAAATGTGGCAACTGTTAGACCAAAACTTTATATCATCACTTACGTCAAAAGGTAATAATATTTGTGATAATAAGTGTTTAGCGTTGACTTCAATTATACCATAGGAAAACCGGAAAAATATCTCACCTCCGCAAACGTTATTCCATGAGAAATTAAACCCATTTGTTGTTTGGTAAAAGTCCTTCAAATCGGACGGTAAGACCAGTTTGTTCGTATTCTCCCATTCATGACAATCAGATTCAGTTAACGGTTTTTTAATCTCCAAATTCACATCACAAATAGCTTCCTTAAAATCTGCTCCCATCTGGTTAACACATTCGAGTCACCTACTCAAATAATTTTTCAGTTCATTCAAAAATGCCACGACCATTTCGACTATCACACTCGCGAGCCGTTCAACATGCGACAGGTCAGACTGTCACTTCTCGATAGACAATAATGGTTTCTCTTCACTGAAAAGACAGAACATATTGGAAGGTAATGCACAAAGAAATTCGCTTTTCAAATAACTTCGAAACAATTGTGTGTTCAATTCAGCCCAGCATGAACAATCACTAAACCCGCACAAACGTGCCCTGATTTCGGTTGCTAGCAAGCAGCAATGAATGACATTGAAGTAGAAATCAAAAGATCGTAAGACAGCAGATTTGTAGAAAAGCGAAAATGTGTCAAATGCGAGAATGTCACTGGCTCAGGTCTCGAGCCACATTGCCTAGTCTCCCCAAACATCACTTTTGTGGATCCCGTGGACATCAACCCGGCAACCTAAGTCAACCTATTCCAAACAGTTTACTGGTTGGGTTTTTCATGGTTTTTCGCTACATCATGCACTGATTACACTGACCCATATTCCATCCACCACCTCTCTCGGAGAACAGTGCATAGCGAGCATGCCCATCAGAGAACATGGGCAACACATGTCCCAGTGACCTTAGTCTATTAAAGTTCAGTGTGTTCGACTGCCTGATTCCACGCCCAACCACAGCATGGCTAATAGAATTCTCCAACCATCTTCTACCAATACTATGAAGAGCACATTACTGCCCTCATCACCATCGTTTGGCAAACCCCACTGATTACTCCCTTTCTTCCTGAGATTGACAGGAAGTAAGCCCACAGGGATAAGGAAAGAAAAGGATACCATAGTAGCCAACACACAGAATACGGTATTACTGTCCAAATGCACCTGTTTTAAATCATTCTGACTCGACAGAAAGCCAGAACACGATCGTCACTGTTCACGGTTCACTGTCTTATCTCTCAATGACTTTAGCCAGCTGGTTAACGGATCTTCTTGACTACAACCAAGGAGATGTGATGCGTCCACTTTACCTATGGTCGCTGTTGTTTTACCCATTCCACATTTGCACTTAATCTGATGACCACCACTCCGAGGGAGGAACGGAAAACGGAACAGCGTAACGAAAAAAGTAACCCAACTAACGAATCCCATTAAGCTCTATCTGCCTAGATCGATTATTCTATGAATCAGTACCGAATACTCGATCCCCAAAGTGCACATTGCACGCTCGGTCACCCCATCGAATCTTGGGGACGGACAATCGATGACGTGGAAGAGGAGTTTGAAAAAGTTCAAATCTGTTGTGAATCCTATATAAATGTTCCTTTCTTCTCATTTTCCATGTGAAAGACTTCCTTTTTTACCGCGGTTCCGAAGGCATTAGATTTGTAATTGGCTTTGTGCATGATACTAATCATGTATATATACATATATATATATGGAGGGAAATAGGAAGAAATTGAATTAAATTTAGACATACTATATTACCCACCAGGCTTCACGCGTGACCATTCAGTGCCCCTTCAGACGGACAACAGACCATTACAGATGTCAAAGAAGAATAAAAGCAATAACGGTCTGTGTCATAATAAGGGAAAAATTAACGACCATGTCAGTCCAGACCAACTAAAGTGAGAAAGTAAAATGATTATTAAAAGCATTTTCACGCATCCAGTGACAGAAAATACCTTAACCGAAAACTGGAAAATAAAATTAATAACAGTTCGGAAAATTTGAGTGAAAAGAGAAGTATGAAAGAGTAACTCCGAAAAATGTGGTTTTTGAGTCCAACATCACACAATTCTAGGGACTACCTACGTTGTGTTAGGATATTATTTTGTCCATTCACTGTTTGCCTGAAACCATAATCAACAAATTAGAAAAATAATTTCGTAGACGTCCGAAACTACTGATAAGTGGAACAAACCATTCTGGAATCAGAGCTGAAAAATCTTGGAAAAAATACACAAGTTTGACCAAGAAGTAGGAAACCGTGAGGAGGATCTAGTTCCATGTTACGCGGCTTCTTGGATCTATCCACCAATGGTGACAAATAAATTGAAGATTCACTCTGTCACAATTATGGAAAATTTGTGGAATGCTAAGGAATTATTTCTACACAAACAACAAATTCCAAGATGATATGTACGAACAAATTAACTGGAAGCGCACTCATTTGCTCTTAGCCGAAGTTCCAGATGAAGCCATGATGAAAGCATTATCAACGACTGCGCTGCAAAGGATTTATTAAAACTTTGAATCAGATAGTTAGGTAGTGTTTTTCTGGCCACGGTAAGCTCATTTAATCAGCAAGCATACGCATCGGCTAACACCATTCTCAGAGGCCTCATTTCCGCCGGGAAATGAGATAAAAATAGAAAATGGACCAGATAAAGATGATAACTTACTTAAGATGCACAAAAACAGGCTGAGAACTCATTTTTGTTAAGGCTAATCCACTCGTTGTACACACCACAGCGATGCAAAAGAATGAAAATATAGGAAAAGTAATATTTTCAATCCAAGTGTAAAGGGCATCCAAAGGAATTCGTAGGAAGAAAGACATACCTGAAGAAAAGAACAACAACAGAAAAATTTGGACTAGCCCAAGCGACGTCCCTGGACCATCCCAAAATCCAATAACAATGCTCGTCTCGTACTGAAAACGGACAGCTTATCGATGACTTTAAGGTTGGTTCTACAATAAAATCAGAACAGTGTCACAGAATCCCTATGTATATTTTTGTCATAGTATTTCCAGTTTGTGTCGATGTGATATGGCATTTCCGCAGGTATCTGCTTTCAGCGCGCCTGAATGTAAAGCACATCAGGCATGTTTTTAAGGGTCGCCCTTTGCGATCCTTGTTAATCACAAACCACCGTCTTATAGGTTTTCGATTCCTTTGATATGAAGACAGTGGGGACATGGTTCAATGTCCAAGTCTCTGGCGTCCTTGCATCCGAAATCTTTTCTCTTCCGGATAGTTACTCAGTTTGTTACTTCACAGTAGGTCTTTTGCGCTCTCTCGTTATCTTCTTCTCCTTGAGTATTTGATACCCTGAGGTAGCAGCCAAAGCCAGAGAATGTTGGCAAAAGGTAAGTGTTTCTGCAAACAGAGTTGAATGCCTTGAACGACCATTCCGTAGAGAAACCCGGAAACCGCACTTCATCTCACTAATCCCCACCGGTGTCCTTTGCATTTTCGACCCGAATAACATATTCGCTGATGCTTTACTAGATGTGCACAACCAGGGGCCCTCCTCTTTTATCCTCAACCTGGTAAAATAAGCTGCTTTCCAAATCGCAGGCTCCACAACTTACTAATAGCGGCTAAGCTCACAAATAATAAATAAGTCCGTAAACATTCATGGAACAACTGCTATTGCGGTACTGTTGTGCCTCTTCTTGCCGTCGAAGTTAAAAACCAAACAACGATCTTTGTCCGTTAGTTGGCCGCTTTTCTGCCACCCTGTTCTACAGTCAGTAAGCTAAAAGGGATTGCGTGCATCTTTGGTCACCTTTTGCATGCAACTTCTGCCCCTTACACCAGTGGAATTTATTGACACTGCCAAAATCCTAGCCTGAAAATCTTGTGCTGGCAAACTGCATGTTTGCAACAGTAAGGATCATTGCTGCTTTGTACGACAAGGGAGCAATGAAACACGAATCATAGCTGGCTTTGGTTTCATATCCGAATCAAAGCTATTAATCCGCAAATTTTCAACGACGCTTAGCGTTTGGAAATAAAAAGTTTCGACAGAAACTGTAACTCACCAAATGGTGTGTCGCGAGACCGACGCAGCCCATATTTGAAAACTACCCGGGCTTAAGTATCAACCAGTTCACAGAACGTGAGCTTCTCGAGTGATCCCAGGCTGGTGCGGCAATGTATACTTCAATTAGGTTTGGGGGCGCTTAATACCCTTTCGCCCAGGGAGACACGAAAAATTCGGATTAAGTGACAGCCAACATTGTTAGCCTTCAATAATCTCACCCGCCTTTCTCATTCAAAAGCTGACGTACAAATCCCAGGTTTTGGAGTAGTTGACTAAGACCAAATCAGTTTGATGCGGGCAGAACTGCAAAGATAGACAGAGCTTGCGCAGATGTCAGTGGAGAACTCTAGGTGGTGTGGGACTGAGATCGGGATGGCAGTTTAAAACGAGCTAAAGGCAGTTTAGAAAATGCCTAAAAACTTTAGTGAAAGCGGGAGTTAAGTTGTTTTATATTTATTGCAGCCACTACATGCCGTGAAAGCTTGTGCTTAGCGGTACTATTGAGCATCCGAATAACTGTTTTATAAGTGGAAAGTGCTCGTGCTTTTGCTAGGGCTCGAGAGACCTCTCAACTGCTTACTGGTTTCTATGGGACTTCCTAGTTTGCGCTTTTTCTCAGGCGAATGTGTATCGAAGAGTTGTAACCTTTGTCGTTGATAGACCATGTTTGACGCCTTAGTTTTCTTTAGGATCTTACAGCCAGATCCCACTGGATTTGTGAACCACTGGGACTGTTCACATGCTGTTGGGTCTAGGCAAACGTATATGTTCTTTGCCCCAAAGGGAAGCACAAGTCATGGCCCAAAGAAGACTGATAATTACGAAGCCAGTGTACTTTCAACTTTAAGAGTACGCACTCCTGAACGGCATTATCAGTAGTCAAAACAAATACAGAGCAATTCAAAATAAAATTTCAAGAAATCCCGCTATTCAAAACTGATATCGCCGGTTAGCAACCGATCTAAGGTTTCTATCTAAAGATTATGCGCAAAGCACCGCCATCACAAAAAGCTAAGCAAGGCGCTCAAAGAATGATTTTCTTATGCTCCTGTTATATATTTGACTAGTGAGAAGGGTCGAGAATGAAAGATCAAGCTTGTACAAGCCTCGATTTGTGTTCCAAGAAAAAATGCGGGTAATCCTTTTTTAAGAAAAATTCGTTGTTTTACAAAACGCACAGCAGGGTTTTTATTACCGAAAAGTAAATCACGTCATTGTTTCTTTCATAAGTTTGCCGGAATTCATTAACAATTTGAAGGCTGTGAACTAAGTAACAACAATGCAGCATGTTCGTTGTACGGAACAAATACTGCATGCGTTTTAAAATGATATCTGGTTTATCTTATTTTAAGAATAACATAGATGTGATGGGTCAAACAAAGACGGACGGGTAACACCAGTTAATGTACATTTATCTGTATGTGTTACTCATTATCTGGGCATTTTACTACGCTTTAGTTGCACATCGTCAGCTGTGGTAACATAAATTTAATGTTAAATGATACTCCGCTTGAAGTTAAAAGCCAAATCAAATGCTAAGAGCTCGTTCTCCCAAGAATAGAATCCTTGAATAGATTAGGGGACTGAAATGATTCATGCACGTTAATAGGCAACGGCTACAAAAGTCTATCTACGGTGCAGTCAAGACAGTGAAAAATCAGCAGTGACCTATGAGTGAAAGCAAGACTTCATAATATTAGAAGACGAAGTGCATCAGCGCCATTAGTATAATTTGGTCCCAGAAAATCAAAATATCTACAGCCCCAGTTCGCTGGTAAAGCGCACTGCCATAAGACCGTAGATCTAAAAGGCAATATGAAAGGATAACTTTTGTATGCTTATTACCCTCCATTACATTGTTTCTATTAAAAATAACACCTCCGCTCCCAGTTGCTTAATGCGATTCTGTGCAAGGTGATATGCAACGCAGAGAAAACGCAAATTTCGACTAATCATTTCGTCCACTGGAGAGGGCTGTCAGTCGCGAAAGCGGTGTAGCGTTGCCCTCTAGTGATGAGCAGCACCAAAACATTTGTGGCTTGCAGCTGAATTATATTGATTTCATTGCGGATGAATAAATATTGACGTCTCCCTGGTTAAGAAGCTTATATTGTCTGATCCAGAGTATCCGAAACGAGCCTTATCTTAGATCTGTCTACTCAGAATAGCGGGTAAGGACCTGGATGGATGTAAAATTTTGATTGATTGGTAGAAGAAGGTATATAGGTCCTAAAAACACAAGACAAATTTGACTGGTTTTAGATGGCAAGAGAAAATGCGATTTAAGTCGCTTTTGCTAATTATCGCAAAATTGTTGTGCGAATGCGGTCGTTCACTGTAGGGGTTTTCAGCTCATATTTCACCTGGCACGAGGTAGACCGTGGTGTGCCACAAGGCTGCATTTTGAGACCACTGCTGTTTCTGATGTTCACAAACGATTTGCCCTACGTCGTGAAGTCTCCGTGTTTATTACACGCAAACAACCGGAAACTGTGGCTAATAATCAGAGCACTGGTCAACCGGAAGTAATTACAGGAGGACCTGGATGCCCTCCACTGTTTGGTCAGAGAAGTGGCAGTTACCAATGAACGATGAAAAATTACCGCATATGCCCTTAAAGGATACGTGACATAAATAGCAACTTCTTTCGACATTCCTTGCTAGAAAAAACCAATGGCAAGTGCGACCCAAGGTAACAGCTACTCCTTCGTTGAATACCCGTACCCATACCAAAAACATTTATGCGTCCACCTGACACCCTGGTGCATTCCAAAGTTCCTTCAGCTCTTTGACTTGCAATGCTTTCAAACTGTTATACACTAACCAGGCGCACAAGGTTAGACTATGAAGGGATTGCTGAGTTCTTACGTAAAACTGATGAGTTTACAAACATAAAGTGGATGTGGAGGGCCGCCACTGGCCTCGTTTTGAGGTTGCATGGGATCCGTTATGAAGGTAATTTAAAACTGAGGGGTACCGCCGTGCTCGAGTAGAAATTATATAAGCATTTGCTGCATATTCCGGGGTGAATTGGGATTAGAGTTGTGGAATTGATTATCACTCCGCCACTATTAACAAATCAGAAGGCGCGCATTTGTAATGAAAAGGCTGGAGTCTACTGGATTTCCAGTGATCTTTTGCCTTTCCACAAGATCGACCAAACCTTGGAAATCGTTACGGAAAGCTGTGGCGCAGGAATTTGACTACCGCAAGCTCAAGTCAGTGTTGTACGACTACTTGTTGGTGGTGGCGTGACTCCGAGAGTGGTTTCAAAAGCCTGTCGGTGATGAAGCCCACACGGGTGGAATCCCTCTGCCTCCAGCCAGTGAACAGTAAACAATGAATGAAAACCAGTCAACAAAGCGGGCATCAAAACGCCCGAAAAACAATGTCCTAAAGGCCGTTCCTAAAAGTTACATAAAATTGTCTAATTTATGAACAAAATTTTTCAAAAAGTATTATTTTCCCAATTCCAGCATTTTGTTCTTAGCCCACGTCAACTAGGGCATGTAATTTGTTATTCAGTTCACTAATGACCAGGGATTGCGTTTTGACTGATTATTGTCTTTTAGCCATATGATTGCCTTTTGGATTACCATTTTGCTTGCGTTCCAGGTATATTGTCATTCATCTCCCTAATGATCTGATGAGACTTTCCGCGCGGTTTTATCAGGGCTTAATTGTCAAGATCATTCAGTCTTTCTTGTTTGTGTACGTCACCTTTCGCGAAAATTATGAATAAGTGACAGTCCAGAATGTAAGAGATAAGATATATCGTCGTTAGCGAGGGAGCAGAGTTGTTGAAAAGTAGATTTATAATGAAGTGTTCAGAATCGAGGGTGTGCAATACCAGTTCGAAGAGGTGGGATATTTAAGGTTATGGGACATATCATCCAGTAAGAGTACTTTGTGCATGCGTCCATACATATCTAAGTTCATCTGCATATTCGCATACATATTAACATTTCATGTCTTATTATCTTAATGTGCTGAAATGGCTGCAAAAATTGTATTGGCAATGCCGTATCCACTTATGAAAACGACATATAAATCAAATTTTGCAAGTCACTTAGTAGTCGATGTAGATTTCGTTATGAACAAAATGTCTAATAATCACCTTCTTTTTCATTATTGTTTGCCGTAATTTCACGGAACGAATCCAACACAACCAAAGGTTGAACAACTCATCAGATGCTCCTGGAAAAAGACGTCCAGCTGCAGACCTTATTTTTTGCAATTTCTGGCAATAAATCTTCCATTTTCGAACGGTCGGTATTTTATTTATTCAGAAGATATTCTTATTCGCAATGGACGGTCTACAAGGGTACTGGCGAAAATAAGAATGGTCGCACCTGCTCTTGGTAATGCGCCACGTAAGCAGAGGTTGCTGTCGACATACGTCTCAAGAAGTCTATCCAAATTCCAATTTGAATTTGCGAAGAATGAGCTGAGTTTAGCAGAGCGATTAAGAGAAAACTACAGCGGGAGGTTAGGTGTATTTATTCATTTATTGCAGAAACGCTCCGAAAGCATACCCGAGAGTGTTTCAAAGAGCTAGTTTTTTGGTCGTTTTGCAGACGCTCTGGGGTATGTTTTGGAGCCTCTCTGGGTCAATTTGGGGTATTTCAACACTCATTTATGCTGATTGGATGTGCATACACTAACCTTGGTTAAAGTCTAATTTGGGTCTAAATGAATGGCGCCAAATCACGGTAATCACCGCTATTATCCTGCGCAGGACAGTCTCTGGAATTCTTCTGAAGTCTTTGACATGCATCTATTCGAAATATGGTTGATGCTTACTGCCCATTCATGTTATTAAAACACCCGGTTCCAGTTCGGTTAGATTACGGAACTATACGGCTAGATGCCCGATCGTCCAGGTTCTTGCGCCGAGAGCTCCTTGGTTATGACGGTGCTTCAAAAACAGGAGGGTGTAAAACCCTCTTCAGTCTCTACAAGAACGGAAACAATTAATGAGATGCTTTCCCCGCAACCATCTCCTCAACCTCACAATTCACATACTGTCCTCTCCAAACACAAATATACATGCATTGTCTAGTCCCCTTTGAATTTGCGCACTGACCCCACCTCGACCATTTCTTCCGGTAACTTATTCCAGCCATTCAGCACTCGTGTGGCAAACGATTTGCTCCTTAACCTGGTGGTTACCTGTTCCCGCACAATCGTTTTCCCGTTACCTCTTAGTGTCTCCTTCCCCTTAACTGGAATAGAGCTCCACGGCGACCCCGTATCTCAGCCAGACCCATAATAATCCTGAAGGTCTGAATTAAGTCACCTATTTCTTCACGTCTTTCCATGGAGTACAAGCCAAGCGCCCTCAGCCTCTGCTCATATTCCATGTGCTTCAAATGCCCGAACAACGGTGTAAAAACACGTTGTACCTGTTCCAACATTTTACTATCTCTTACCAAATATGGTCTCCATGCCTGTACGCATTATTCCAAATGCGGTCGGAAAAATGTCTAGAACAGTGGCAGAAGAACGTTAGGCTTCCATATATATTACGCTCCTATTAAGTTGGCGTAAGGCACCATGCGTTCTTGGCTGCCTTCTGACAATACAGACTAGGTTTGAAGTCTGCACTGACGGCTATCCTAATTAAGTAAATTAAAATCGTACCCTTATTGCATGTTCAATATATATATATTTAATGCAACGAAGGATAAGTCAGTAGACTGGACGTAGTTGAAGTACACCTTACAACATCTTCTGGCTTTTTTACAGTTACAGCGCCTAGTATTTGCCTTTCAACCTGCCTGTTTTCGCGTAATAACACAGAATATAAACAATTGTTTGTTGAAGATCAACAGCCGGAGACGATTAGGATAACATGGAATCCCGTTCGTTTTATCAAACTACAAGCATTGGTTTTGTTTTCTCGAACTCACCTGCCTTGTTTGATTTACCAGGATGGTCTGTCCTAATTTCTCCTAAAACCCAAGTAGCATACCGGATCCAGTGTCAGTCCGGGAAAAGTCCGGTAAAATCCCGGTGAACTCCGGTCACTTTGAAGACTACATACGGAAAAAGTCCAGGAATGCTACTTGTACCGTTCCGGTACCGAATGAACCAATTAATTATTCCCAGTCATGATGCAGCTTCCGGAAGAAAAACTGAAAGGCTTAACTAATGAAGACAATTCAATGGGTTTTTTCTAATTCGCTAATATTGCTTCTGGAGAAAAACAATGACACGTTTGCATACGGACCATGTGGACGCCGAAAAATGAACTCCCGCCTATTGCCGTAGTAACGGTGAATGGCAGTTGGTCGGTTCAGTTCAGTTGAGGCAACTAGAAATTGACCTAGATGGTAATGCAAACGTAGGGAGTTTTTCCGATGGTATACCATATATGAACAGAAATTGACACCCGCCTCTTCCAGCCTTATTTACTTCGCATTACTCTTGGCCTTCCAGTGACCCAATTTCGCTCCAAAGCAGTGGTGGGGAACGAAAAACCATTTATCCAATGAGAGATAACGGTCACTTCATGTGAGTTCAAAGGTATGTTCCAATGTCAAAAGTGACGTAAGCATCTTCAGAAAACAAGCATACTAACCTCCTCCGTCGATCTTACGATCAAATTCTGCCTTGAATTTCATGACCGTGTATCAAGCTAACCGTTGCCAAATAACCCCAGGAACTTAGCACCCTGCTACTGAAGAAATGCGCTCTGGCTTCCAGATGAAGGCGATGCTTTATCAGTCTCTTTCCACTTCTCTCGGTTCTGTAGTCGGAGTTTTCTTGGAAAAGAGTCCCAGAACGAAGTCCACTTAGACTTTTAACTACCTTGAAAGTCCTAATATGATGCCCCGAGCACCTCGGCGTTCCTACAAGAACAAACCAAAGTCACTCAGTCTCTGTTCTTAGGTCTTCTTTCACCGGCTCTCATTCATGCATGCGGCAAGGCGTAGATCCCTCTCCAGAGCACCCCCATATTTTCGGAAGGTTGGGGACCAAGACTGGGCGCAGTAAGTAGGACCTAAAGAAAATCTCATGGAGAAGGACGAAAATCTGCGTATTTTGGTACGGCAGCGCTAATCTCATGTTAAAATGCTCGCCCTGAGTTTCTTCTGCCGTGGCACACTTCGCACGCACCCTAAATCCCCTCAAATTCCGCACCAGGGACCTCTAGATTGTTTACTGCATTTTTCGTGGGAAGACCATTACCGCGTACAGTTGTAATTCTCTTGTAATAAGCTTACGCGAAGGTCACCCGGTGCAGTGCGATGCAGCTTTTCGTTGGCCTGCGTAGACGGGTAACTGTAACTTTAGGGAGCCGTCAGGTTCATTCATTTCTCAAAGGCCATTGGACGGTACGCATTCAGCCGAATTTGCATATAAGCACATCTTCTATCTTTTCATCTTTTACTCCCTTTTTTAATGAAACAACAATGTATAGCGATTATCAGGAAGGGGGCTGCAGCCAGCAGAGGGCTGCCAAGTGGTAAATTTGACCTGCGGTGCGAGGATTCGAATCCGTGACCTTCACGTCCAAACGCCACGATCTTATCCATTCGGCCACCGCCGGCCGAGTTTGGAATAGAAATTAAACTTATTCCTCTTCAGCTGTTTTTCTCGATGACTTTTTCGCGTGGATTGGATCGAATTTAAGTCAGTACTTGTTTTTAAGTCGCATGCGCTTCTTGCTGCGGCTGGACGAATTTTGTTTACCACGTGTCGGTCCAAGTTTTATGGCCCTCTGCGTTGCCCGAAACCGGGTGGCTCATCTTGCGTCAAGTGGTAGCTCCCATGTTTTGCCAAGTCTAAATGAGACAATATCACTTCCCATAGCATCTCGTCCAAAAGGCATCCTCCATCTAGTACACCGGTTACTCCTTAATTGTGTCATAGAAGGTGTGCCAAATAGGAGATATGTTTCTGAAATCCATGTTAAACAAAGCACAGCTTGGAATACTGTGTCAGGTGTAGATACACGCGTCCCCCAATACTAGGTACTACCATTTCTTTAGGTACGCCTGCCAGGGGCTCACTAGTATATACCACCCCAATTCCGACGGTGGATAATCGTTATCGCTGCCGTTTTCCAGTTTTTTGTCAAATATCCCTGTTGCAGGGTTGTGCTGTACAGCTCACAAACTGGCCCTGATAGAATGTTGTCAGTGAGATTTATAATAGCAGAATTGGCCTCATCCCCGCCAACCCAATTCCTGGCGCTTGAAATCCTTCGGTTTCCACGGTTAGAAAAACATCGTAATATGGCTCAGCACTGGTATCACGGTTTTACCTCAAACTAAACATTTTTGAAATCGCTTAAAAGTTTTGTTCGGTTTATCCTGCCCGGTTCTGTGATTCAAGAGTCCCTTGGCAGAGTGCTCCATTGCAGGGTACTGCTATACCACCTACCTAACCCACGCTTTATTTTAAAGCATATCCTTTATCAGAAGTCTTCTTCGCCTGCCGATGAATTTTGAGCTACTTGGCTGTTGAAAAATCCACCGCGGTCGGCGATAAAGCGAGACATAGGATATGAGTCCATTTCACGGAAGCGAGGGCCCCACTTCAGGTGATGCCGAGTAGTCTTTATGTGAATGCGCCTTATGTATTTCCATAGGATGACAAGAATATAGGCATTAGCTTGGTTCTGAACAAGGCGAATCGGAAAAAGAAGAATACGGAGAAACTCTCCAGCCATGGTGGAGAGAAACAACGAACTTAAAAGTGCAAGGGGCGGAAGAACTTCGGATATATGCTATTATGATCCAAAGAGCCTCATTTGACTGAAAACTCGTTGGTGTTAGTGATTTCTATATGAGAAGACTGATTCAACGTCAGCCAACCAAATTTGCCCTTAAGGCTATAGGCCGCCATTTACATAACGCACGCTGAAGTACTTTGATAAAGTCGAGAGGGAAATTTTTCGTGGTAAAACCCTGACAACATTTTGAAGTGAATAGGATGTGGATGTGACCCAGTGTATAAGGTGAGACGAAAGAATACGCAAAAACTATCAGAAATGACGTTTAAGGCAATTTCAATACGGGACATTGAGTGTATGGTCTGGCGAGTATAATAATGAACGGGCACTCAAGGGAAGAGAGCGCAAATGGTACAATCTTTTGGGTGGTCAGTATGGTGTGAAAGATGGGAGTACCCACAAATGGGTATATCATGTAATCGAAATAGAAAACTGGAATCAGATAAGGTTTGATGCTGGTAAGTTTGAATATGTAGAGTTTCAGCTGGGAGCAAGAGTGAGGAGGAGTTAGATGAAAATGCGTGTCTACTCGCTGGTAGAGATCAAGGCGGAGCCGAGACAACAAGTGGTACAGGTGCATGTCGTCGGCAGTGTCATTCTTGAGACCCTAAAACGGGAATCCGGAAAAGGAGTTTTATGTCGGATCCAGGTGAACGTTTATTTTGATGAGTTGACAGCCGAAGTCCTCCCAGTAGTCAGTTGCCAAAAGTAGACCGATAGGTTCTTGAAAATCCGCTTCCCTAGAAATGGGTATTGAAGAAGAGAGAAACAACGTGGGTGCTGCTCCATTAAGGGAATATCTTCAGGATCTACAAGGGGAAGAGGTGAATCACATGACCGCAATAAAACGGCAGGCAGACTGGTTGGCGTAGTAACCTGTTAGAGGTAAACGGGCGATGAGTAAATGCGCATTACTGGAGACAGTCTAAGCCACGGAATGAATGGTCTAAAGAAAAAGCTCGAAGTTATTATTCACGTTGTAGAAATTCATAGAGATGAGCGGCTTTTAAAATTCGCCGAAGACAAAGATCGCGTAGTTCAGAAATGGGAAAGGCTTGTGCATGCGGCATCCACGGAGGAAGGAATAATGCCCAATTCAGTGGCTTCTGGGACTGTAAGAAATTCAGTTATTCCATTCTCGAACTTACCCAAAGATGGGGAGGAAAGTGTAGGCCGTGTTAGCTTGTTAGACATACTGGTTTACGTCACGCGGAAACATTTGAGAGTAGGAGATGATATTTTAAGAGAGGTACGTAGACAGACACACTATAGCAAAGTGGGTGAGAGTGGATTTCGGGAATATTTGTTCTCCAAGAGGTAGGCAAAGAAATCATGACGATATTGCAGAGAAGCGAAAGACTGAGCTTCAGCCCACGAGGACACGGTGGATCCAGTTGGAATTATCGCACCGTTTAAGAGAAAGGAGAAGACGTAGTCTCGTTTCTCTGTTTTTATTCGCAATGGTTAGTTTTGAGATGCAGTTAGCCATGTAGCGATAAAATTCATCTGCAGCCCTCTGTGGGTCAGCCGCTAGAAAAGATGAGATCTAATATTTTGTTGTTTCTGGCGGGTAACGATACATGCTGTACTCAACTCCCACGATGTAGATGGTAGACGGACGGCGTTAGGCTTGGGAGAGCCGCAATCTTGGACCAGGTTACACCGGGAGGTTGAAGTCTGCAGCAATGCTTTTGATGTCGGTGGGAGGGAAACAAGGTGGTCAAATGCGTCCGCTAGGAGGGGAGCCCAATTTCGGCATGAGATTGAGGGCAATAGACAAAAGCAGTATAGATAACGCAGGATGACACCTTGACAGTGAGCCGTACCGACTGTTGGATCGGTTCATGTCTAGGATGCGTTAGGACGGAGACCGATAGTCCCTGCCTTAGACAGACAAAGCAACCGCCCCCACGACGTTTCTGGTGCCTCCAAAAGACTGGCATCCCGCAAGGGGAGTCGCATTATTAGGTGTGTCCTCACTAGGCCAGGACTCAGTGATGGAGATTATACCCAGGTTGGAGGGAGCAGCAAAGCTTTTTAAGTTACCGAATTTATTCAGGCTAGAACGATAGTTGATTAGCGCAAAATAAAGGGCCACGTTGCCGTCGAGACGGGATGAGTGGTGGAGCTGCAAAGAAAGAGAGACGGTGCGTGGAGAGTCAAGCATAATGAGAATAATTGGGTAAGCGGATGGTATTAAGTCTATTTTAGTGGACCTTGAATGAGATACAACGGAAAACGTTTGGAGTAAAGAAGAATGAGGGCATAGGACGATTCTCATTATACCAGTATGAGGGTAACTCGAAGTGTTGGGAGAACAGATGCTGAGGGAGGCAGAAGGGGAGTGGATTTGGATAGGAATGATGACGTGGCGGTGGTGGTTCCGGTGGGAGAGAGGAAGGGGTAGTTTTCCAGCCGGGTAGGTACTGACGAAAAAGAGACATTAGTGGGATGGGATAACGTCCTCGGGTTTTGGCCGGGGCGCTGGTAAGCGGGGGTTGGTGGTAGTGCGGATATGACGGTGGAGATGTGCTTAATGGAGGCCAGAGACAACTGTCCTGGGCAGTCTGAAGCAACGGCGAAGGTCCTTGGCAGGGAACAGCTGGTGCGCTGCAAAGTCTTTTAAATCTGCGATGCCAACTTGTCATTATCTTCCGGCTTGGAAAGTCTCCGGGCAATGACCTTTCGGACCTCGCGAAACGATGGGCAGGCAATGAAAAATCAGTGCAGTTAGAGCCAGGCAGTTGAGGGACCGGAATTATGGGACTAACAGAGGGACTAAATTAGGAGGAATCGGAGTAATTTAGTCCCTGGGCTAATAGCACCCGCGTTGCCCCACCGAGGACTAGTTTCTTGCTTGTTGAGGGTAAAAGTGCAGGTTTTTCGCAAGTGACTACTGCTTCAAGGGTCTGGATGGTACAGGGCGAGTCTCGATTGATGCCTGACAATTTGCAAGGAGAGGAGAGGTCTTTGTGGCCTACCGAGAAAGTCATAGGAAAGGGGTTTATAAGCGAACATTCTCGGGAGTGTTGTGGTAACGGAAGTTGTGATGAGCTGTCTAAGTCGACAGTTGCCTGTGGCTGTGGTGGGGCCAGAAGGGCCGGTCTGGACGCCAAACCCTTAGCCATGCCGGGTAGCTTCGGGGAATTTATGTTTGGTGGAACCGTTTTTGGGTTCTCAGTTACATGCAGCCCAAGGGTCTTCCTTTGGATGGGCGTTTTTTCCGGGGTAATTTTGATTGACTTGAACGGGTTAGTTGAGGCTATCTAAGCTTCACTCCTCAAGAACTGCTCAGCATCAGTAGGGCTAGGGAGCTGAAACAGCACTGGCCATGATCTGCTTAACATTAGTTCACGCAGCCATAATCAGTGGCAGGAGTGTCCTCTCATATTGCAAGCAGAGAGGACAGTGCTTTTAAATGAGTCTAGCGGAATGCGGTCAGGAAAATTATAACCCACAGCAGTAGACGATCTTAGGTTTTGCTGCTTAATTTCCGAGGATATTGAGTCCATAACCCGACAGACACTAGCGAAGTGTTTGCTTAGTGGGTTTTCGGGCGTCTTCGTTAGATAGGTGAGAAGAAGCAGCTTTGCGATCACTGATTCCATCGGTAAAACTTTGTTCTTTATCCTGCAAATCGTTAGCCTTAATTTTTGCAATTTATTATTAGGCTCCACGAGCAAGTCTGCAACACAAACAGTGCCCGCTGGAGGCCAGCGATTGGGTTGTGGGGGTTGGACGCGGTGCGTCTAGCAGCTAAGATCTTGCAAAGTATTGGTCCGGAGACCGCCGTTTCGACAATGTATGATGATGTGTGCAGAGTTACAATTGTGCGATGAAGGATGCAAATAGCGATGCCAATAATTGTGTCCAGTCGTAGAGAGGAAACTGGAAGAGGAGCCTTTGATCGATCCAATAACAATAATACTGTATGTTTCTCGATTTGCGAGAGATATGCACAGGGCAAGATCAAATTTGCACATGGAGGATGCAGAGGAAACGTGAATAATAGAATCCAGGATGGATATCGGGAAATATGATACTTGGATTACTCGGAAAGCACGATCAGAATCTGCAAAGCAATACGCAATAATCAAGTATGCAAGAAAAAAATCACAACTGGACAAACTGTTTTGCAAGATTATATAGGGTTTTCTGGAACTGTTCTTGAGCAACGCACAGGAAGTCATTTGTGTTTTAGTTCACCAAGTGTTCGTTTGGCTGGCGCAGCACTTGACAGGAGCTCGTTGGCGGATGCCAAAGTATGATCGGAAGCGCAAAAGTCCAGCGCGTTACGTGATGGACAGAAGCTGTGTGCTGAAAAGGTGAAGATCAGTGGAGATACGATAGCTGGATGGAAATTAATCAGAAAGAGGAGGAACCCAGTGATAGTTAGTCGCGTTTGACAGCAGTGAAGAGCCGATAATATGCTGAAGAATGCAGAAGAATACTACCAAGTTTGCTGAACTATCTGAAAAACAAGATTTCAAGAATCATTCTGCGGAGCGAGGAAATGGAACTCTCAGCACTGCCAATTTCATCCCTATGCGGCTGGCGGCCAGCTGGACTGAGAGATGCAGTGAATAAAATAATTGTTTAAGAAGTAAACTGTTTTTAAACACCGCAATTAAGGATGTCTTTTATGCTGTCATTTTTGCTGTCGCAGGTTTTTGATCCTGGACGGCAGTACGTGTGGGATATTTGGAGGGGCGCATAGGGCATTTCACTAGGAGTAGTAGGAATATCCAAGGAGATCAACCACTTGGCATGGGTTGAACTGAGCAGAACTCGGGCGCCACATCTGGCTAGCAGCGTCCTAGCAACAGCAAAAAGCTAGCAGATTTTGAGTCGGTCTGGCGGTGGCGAAACAGGTAAAATCGCGCATAGCCTGGATGCGGGATCTGAAGCATAAAAAAGAAAGTAGTCTGGTTTGGGTCCCAGCTTGGTTTTGTTGTGATTAATGAAAGTTAGAGAAATAGAGGCATCATTCAACCTAAGTTTGGTCGTATGAATGAAAAATTAGGCTGAGTAAAAGTGAAAGGCAAGATCTAGGATTTATAACAGAGGATAGGGAGTTGAGGTGAATTGACCCTAAGCCGACTGTCGGAGGGTTTACTGGTGGTACATTAAACTGGTCCTGGTTAATAATAAAGAACTGTTGTGACACGTTGACTACTGTAGTATTGGGATCAGGTTGCCATTATGACGCAGAGTAATTCAGCTGAAATGAAGTCGGTAACTACTCCGGGGAATTAGGTGTTGAGTTTTTTGACAGGTACCACGGTCAGCATGCTCTGCGCTGCTGACCTAATGCAGAGAACAGGACAGTGAATGGATAATTATGTAGTTGACGTGTTGAAAATAGGAGAAAACGTTGGACTGCAGCACATCTTAGTTCAATTCTGTCGATTTGTTTCATTTTCTTCATGAAGCTGCAGGACGGATGGTACAAGGGCCGATACGTTGGTGTCAGCAGTCTTTATAGGGAAACCGGTATGAGGTGGTACAGCTTTGAGTACCTGATTTGAGTTGAGCTGGATATCTAGGTGGCTTCTGACAACTTAGTCTAGATCGTTATTGGTCCCAGTTAAGCTGAGGTAGCAGGATAGGTTGAGAACTTTGGACAATACAATTCTGAATTACATCAGGCTCTGAAAGGACTGGACGTGGTCCGGTAATCTATCGCACAATATAGAGCAAACGATTGTGAAGAAATCTGACCTAATAAACACTTTGGAAGGTGGTATTCCATGGGAGAACGGTAGAGTATTGAGGGAGTAAGGCTATTCATTATAGCTTTCGATGGGGTTTCCAGGCGTGCGTGCTTGTGACCTTAAAAGCTCGAAAGGGGATGTGATGTTAAGTTTGACACGACGTAACAAAAGGAAGTCAAACCGTAGTAGATCGCATCGTTCTCTGTAACTGAGGCTTGATGTTGAACCAAGAAGTTTCTTTGTGAATGGTCATTGTACATTTTCTACTGCAACATGATGAACTCTGAGCATGTTTGAGAAAATTATCGGACAATACTCCAGTGGGGGCCTGCAGTATGATTTGTGTAGCACCCCTCTGTTAGAAAAATAAAAAAAGAAAAAGCCTCTGCTGGATTTGGCTGACCCTGCAAAAGGGGAACCCCACACCGCCCTTGTTTGGTAGATAAGCGTTTGGCCGCTTGTTGGACGGTCCGGGGAAGTAGATCATCGGACTATCCGCATACGCCTCACCATCCACCCCTCTATTTTCCAACATGCCCCTCCCAACCGCGCACCTCATATGTATGCTGACGTCCATGAAAACTGCTGTTGTTTTTCTTCCTTAATTATTCATGCACGCTTACTGAAACTACTATGTGTTACAAGTTGCTATCGTGCTGTCCAAACACAAGTTACCGATCCCAATATTCTCATGCTTCTCCCTACGCACTTATCTATGACTTTTGATGGCAAATCCTGTCCTAGCATCCAGCCCACACTGCCATCCGCACCCCATTTGGTTATGCTCTTTCAAGGAAACTGGGAGTGGTAAACACCGGAGGCAGATCACATGATGAGTTATAAATGAGTTCCCGTAGCATGTGCTCGTAGAACAGAAGAGTTTAATATACAGAATAAAAGTGACATTATTCCCTAACCAGTGCGCTAGCCGCCCTATCAGACGACTGTAATCTGCAACTCCGAAATTGTCAGAAGATGAAAGAGGAACGCGTTGCAAATAAGGAGCATGCAGCCTAGGACTGACTGAGCCACATACCCTACAGGGAGTAAGCAGATGGTGTTCGCTGTACACGTCTCGTCAACGGAAAACTACCTCCTTCAGCTGTTCCCTGTCAAGGACCTTCGCCGTTGCTTCAGACTGCCCAGGACAGTTGTCTCTGGCCTCCATTAAGCACATCTCCACCGTCATATCCGCACTACCACCAACCCCCGCTTACCAGCGCCCCGGCCAAAACCCGAGGACGTTATCCCATCCCACTAATGTCTCTTTTTCGTCAGTACCTACCCGGCTGGAAAACTACCCCTTCCTCTCTCCCACCGGAACCACCACCGCCACGTCATCATTCCTATCCAAATCCACTCCCCTTCTGCCTCCCTCAGCATCTGTTCTCCCAACACTTCGAGTTACCCTCATACTGGTATAATGAGAATCGTCCTATGCCCTCATTCTTCTTTACTCCAAACGTTTTCCGTTGTATCTCATTCAAGGTCCACTAAAATAGACTTAATACCATCCGCTTACCCAATTATTCTCATTATGCTTGACTCTCCACGCACCGTCTCTCTTTCTTTGCAGCTCCACCACTCATCCCGTCTCGACGGCAACGTGGCCCTTTATTTTGCGCTAATCAACTATCGTTCTAGCCTGAATAAATTCGGTAACTTAAAAAGCTTTGCTGCTCCCTCCAACCTGGATATAATCTCCATCACTGAGTCCTGGCCTAGTGAGGACACACCTAATAATGCGACTCCCCTTGCGGGATGCCAGTCTTTTGGAGGCACCAGAAACGTCGTGGGGGCGGTTGCTTTGTCTGTCTAAGGCAGGGACTATCGGTCTCCGTCCTAACGCATCCTAGACATGAACCGATCCAACAGTCGGTACGGCTCACTGTCAAGGTGTCATCCTGCGTTATCTATACTGCTTTTGTCTATTGCCCTCAATCTCATGCCGAAATTGGGCTCCCCTCCTAGCGGACGCATTTGACCACCTTGTTTCCCTCCCACCGACATCAAAAGCATTGCTGCAGACTTCAACCTCCCGGTGTAACCTGGTCCAAGATTGCGGCTCTCCCAAGCCTAACGCCGTCCGTCTACCATCTACATCGTGGGAGTTGAGTACAGCATGTATCGTTACCCGCCAGAAACAACAAAATATTAGATCTCATCTTTTCTAGCGGCTGACCCACAGAGGGCTGCAGATGAATTTTATCGCTACATGGCTAACTGCATCTCAAAACTAACCATTGCGAATAAAAACAGAGAAACGAGACTACGTCTTCTCCTTTCTCTTAAACGGTGCGATAATTCCAACTGGATCCACCGTGGCCTCGCGGGCTGAACCTTTGTTCGTCCCTTCTCTTTCCACTCAATTTACCCTCGCCAGCCGACCTGATGCTCAAAATTTCTGCTTCTGTCTACTTTTATTGCACCGTGTTTGTCCCTATTATGATCTGCGTCTCTTTCTCTACTTTTCCATTTTGCTTTTCTTTTTCTGTTTACTTAATGTATGTCGTAAGTTCCCGTTTTCTTCTCTGAACCCCCGGATTCTAATCACTCTTGAGTTTTGCTAGAACATCCTGGGCTTTTTCCTCATCCTCAGTGGCCGAGCTCTCTTCATCTCTTTTTACGCTGCCCACACACTAAAGCGTAGCTTTTGAAACCACTTTTACAAAATTTCATTTATGGTTGCATTCCTATCCCGAAATTATTACTTCATACGTAATTGCACAGCCTCGACTTTTATTCAGCTTGGCATTTGAGACCCAGGCACTATGAAAGTTACGACCTTTATGGCGCACTCTTTGCTTCGTTTGAAACTTAACAGCTTCCTTCATCTTACTCTTGCCCCGGGGCGGACGGCGCTTATTCCTCCGCTTCCTTAAGAGATCTAAATCCTCGGTTGACTGTGGTAATCCACTTCATATTGCAGCTCATCTTCCATCGACTAATGGATCTTGACCCCATGGCTTCCAGCAGATATATGCTGCCACATTTCTTATATCGCCCTCGTTCATTCGCTCAAAATTGCAAATATGTTTATCACGTGCCTTGGCGCTTCCTGCAATCAATATATCCTGCAGCACACTAAGACCAGTTTTACCCAGTGACTCTTCAAATATTATGGAACATGGTACTTTCATGCGATTAAATATCACTAGGACCAGAGTCGGCGTTTGCTGCTTTTATCTGAGTCTAGTTGCCCGCTTAACGCATTAAGTCAAGCCAGTGCCAAATTATCATTATTATTTATGTTCCCAGGTACTATTCTGTCGACCCAGCTGATTTCAAAGAGGTTGAGTTCTCCTAATACAGTCAGTCGTGCTGACCGGCGCTTCAGGTTCTGTGCCATCCTCATCACCGCAGCATCCCCCTCCAATGTAGCACACAATAAAACAAAACCCAACAATTCTCGATGAATAGCCACGGATTCTGGTAGATTCTTTGCCATATTCTTTACAACTGACAGTAATCTCCGTATTCCTTGTCCACCCTGTTTGACCTCGGAATCATTTTCAACGGTTTAGTTTTCTACCAAAAGAAATGTCTCCGCTGCCCTCAAAAACAAATTTTGGCTGTCACGCGGGGCTAGACGTATTGCCTCCATCATTCATCTTGCTGGTTAAGGAGGCTGACCAACCTGCCAGTCAAACATGGCAAATTCCTTCTGGGAGGACAACGTCAACCATAATTCCACACATAACAAAGGAAGCACCCGTGTTGGAAATTCTCCCATTCTCTCTCTGAAATGCGGATTCCACTATAATTCCCAGTCACAAAGACTTCCAAATTCTTTGTTGTTGCATATTCGCCATGATGGAACGAACTTCCCCAACAGTTGCGCACTTCGTCACCATTGTCTATTGCATTTAAAAACGAAGTGCGTAAAGTAGTTACTGTACCCTTTCTCATTAATATATACCACCCATACCCACTCTAAGATCGAATGTATGAAACGGGATTGGGCTTCTGAAAAAACACATTGATGTCATCTTTTCGTTCATTGCAGCAAGGAAAGTAAATCGCCTTACTCATATCATAAAGCCATCAACCTGGCCTCTCCCACTTCAAACGGAGCTCCAGCACCAGCGCATGCTACTTATTTACATGCAGTTCCAAGTCGGATGCACCCCACCGTTTCTCTGCCTGCAAAACGGTACCTATCGCTCAATAGTTTGACTTCATATCCACAAACGTTATCGTTCTAACTGCTCACTCATGGCTCTCTCCCACCCACTCACCTAATTAATACCGACGCCGTCGCCAAAACGGTGTGAAAACCATACCCGGCCACCGTCTTCTAAAATAAACATTCACTTCCATCCTCACCTTTAGTTTTCATCAACTCCTCTCTCCAAGCAAATGGCTCTGGCCCTTTGAAATCACCTTATTTCTTACTAACTCAGACGGTACCGACCAGACGAAATCGAGTCACCATCTTGGATTCATCCTTTCCCACTCCTCATCGATATCTCCGTCCATTTTGGACAATTCAGACCTCACACTATCTCCACGAACATAGAATCCTGCTCGGTATCATCTCTTTCCATAGGGACCGTTTCCATCTGCTGTACCTGCCAGCCCCGACCATTTCTTGTTTTCGAAAGGCACGGCCTCCTAGAGTGGAATGCAATCCATGATTTCGGCGCTGAACTTAGCCAATCCTTTATGCATCTATCTTTGCAGGTCGATCATTGTTTATATTAGCAGCAATTGTTCCCTGTCCGTCCTATAAGATACTGGTTCATTCTGTCTACTCATAGCACAACCGGTCCACACACTAGATTAGCCAGCTTATCTATTTAAACAAATATGTAAGCAAGGAAACCCGGATTGCCTAGCCGCCATCCAAATATTTTGAATTGCACTATACTTTCTAGTAACTCCCTTCTCAGAGCCGCTCGTAACATTGATCGCTCCTTAATCTGCAGCTGGCAGCTAGGCCAGACCGCCTTCCGTCCGCTTTCTCTCTTTTCCAGGCCTTACAGTACGGTTTGAATGGAAACACTTACCCATATTCTGGCGATTATTCGATTCTGGAAGGACGATGTTTTCCTTACCCCGCCATACGAAATCCACCGCTTTGACCGGCGCACATCGGGCGGGCAGCTCGGCCGCAGCGGTGTGCGGGTGCAGCTAGGTTGGAGAATTACAGCTCCTGTGTTCACCCTCAAACTTTGTTTGCATGTTGGGTGCCCAGCAATCGGTAAGCACCACCCACTAGCACTGTTGTTGTAAACAGCATTCTATCTTCTAAATTCACGCATACCGTGTTTTACTGTCTTCCACTTGCTTCGTCCCAAAATTCTTCCGCAAAAACCGGACAAAACGGACCCACGAACGAAAGTATTTTTATTGGCACCTGATATAAATTGACGTTTAACAATGCATCTTGACATTCGAAAACAGCTTAGGACCGCCATTTTTCATCAACCTCTATTCTGTTCTGCGGAAGTTGGCAGCAGACCGACGCTCTTGGTAGCAGTTCTCCACAAGAGTCCGCCAGACGTTGTCTCAATTGATTCCGGTTCTCCTTCTTTCTTTCCAACCCCACCTCATCTCTCGACCAAAGCAAAATTCATGAACTCAAAATTTCTCAAAACAAACCTCACGTATTAGTGTTACGATTGCACAATTTTCATTCAGTGTCGCCGCTTTCAGATTTTTCGCGTATTTTACTGCTTCATATGATATCCAGTCTGGTTTTTATGCATCTCTATCCCGTTATCACATCCATATTGATCTTCATCTTCACCATATAGCTCTCTCGATTTTCGAGGATCCCGGCCAACTGGCGGCGACAGCCATTGCCTTCCGGCCATATTTTGCGCCGGCGATAAGCACCTTTGCTGCATTCAAACATGGTATTACTCGCAGTGTATACGTATAATCAGTCACAGAAAAACGTTTGCGAATCATTATCTTGCTTTGATATGAAATCCAAGCCTCGTGCTTATCAAATTACATTGCCTGTTATGATCTTGCGAGCGAAACCACATTGCATTACCTGTTTGGTTTCTGTCTTCCTTGTCTGCCCTGTGACTTATTTGCGCAATTTTGAACTTGCCTTGCGCATGAATCTCGCATGTTGAGAAATGTACAAAAATAAACAAACCTTTCAAATTACTCAAGGTTGCTCTCAACCCCTTTCCCTTCTATTTATATTATTCGTATTTCCCCATCATCATCGCTTTGAAATCTTGGTCTTGCCTTGCGCATGTCTCTCGCAAATTGAGAAATACGCATCATCATTATCAGCGCGATCTGATCAACCAGACCATCGGCCAATCGAATGAACCCCGGTTGTCTCCAGAATCATGGAGTGATTGATCAAAAGGCAGTTCATGGCATATCCTTCAGAGAACAAGCACTTCATCACTGACCAGCATGGTTTCCTCTGAAAGAAATCATGAGTTATATGAATGACGGGCTGCCAAAATATAATCACAAAAGTTGTTGCCGCCGAAGCTGTGGTGACTGTAATCTATTTGGACACTGTCGGAAGCCTTTAATGAGGGATCCCATCGCAGGCTGGTGGACGCAACCAAAGCATGTGGGATAACAGCCCCTATATCCCAAGTGCGGAAGTCACCTGTAAAAGTGAGTGGTTAAAACTCACATCCAGTAAATTAACTAACAGCGCAACCTAAGGCAATTCACTGGACCAACCGCTGTTCATTTTGTACGCCAATGATTTCCTTACCGGTAATAGAAGTGGGGTCCTTTTCCTGATCGTAGATGACATAAGAATCGTCTACACCTTTCGGTTTGATGCTCTAGGTTCCACTAACTTCGAAATAATTCCAGTCTCAATAGACTTCAGCACTTAGGCCAACGAATGTGTATCGAAGTTCTGAGTCCTTTGGCATGCGTGCATACTGCCCGCAATAAAGATTGAAAGTCAAACTATCCTCGTCAGCAATGGTGTTCATGATTTGGGTGAGAAATATTTCTGCGTCGCCAACTATTCGGGAGAGGAATTTACTGAAGATAAAATCATAATAGTATTAAAAGTAATAGTAATAATAATAATGTGCATGCTTCAAAATTTGCAACAGGCAAGCTCAAGGTAAGATCAAATATGTACAGCATTGGTACAAGTTGGAAGGGAAAAATAGAGAGAAAATCGGGTCATGTGCTCCCTTGGATAATTCAGGAACTCTTGGAAACACGAATAGAATCTGTCATTTAATGAGCAAGGTACAAACGCGGTGGCCAAAGTTCAGAGATGGACAAGTTGTTTCACAATATAGGGGAGGCCAAACCAGAGTGGCAGGCAACAAGTCACTTCGCAATTAAATGCAACAAATATGCGTGTCGCAGACGCAAAATTTACCTAAAGGACGATGGCAGTTGTTGGGATGTGGACAGGGCCCGCGGGAGTCAAGAGCGTCACGTAATGGGCAGAAAAGTTACACTGAGAAGGTGGAGAGTAAGGAAAACATGATACGCATGTACAGATTGGGAAAATCGGGCGATACGTTCTGTGAAGTATATAAAGGTCATATTTACTAAGAATAAAGGGCTGATTTCGTGGTAAAGATGAAGACGAAGGAAAGCAGTCAGGGCAACGCCAGATTACTTACAGAATGTAATTTCGCAAAGAACCTTGCGGAGAAAGATAGTGGAAGTCGCTAGGATGCCTGTTGCGCTTTATTGCGGCTGGCGACGAACTGGACTTAGAGGTGAGATGGATAAGAAAACGAGTAAGTAGGAAGCAATAGCCGCTCTTAAATGTACTTGCACGCTCCATGCTATCATTTTTGAATTCGATGTTTTCGGTCTCAGCTGGCAAAAGATCGGGAAGTTAGAGGTCGCGTGTGCCATTCTAATGGCAGAGGGATGCTTGCTTTAATGTCATTGCCGTTAATTTTTTGAATACTTCGAGTAACATGCTTGTTTGCAGCAGAGTCCAGTCGCAAGGGTTCGTCGCAGCAGGAGTATTTAGCGCAATCAGTGGCACGGTTTTCGTTGACATTACGCTTAGCGGGCCGGTATTGGAGGGCCAGATGGGCTAGTAGTTTCCTGAAAAGTATGAATAGACAGTTAAAAGGCTGGGATAAAAGCTGTCGGAGATGTGATTTCTGATGCAGCCACGTATTCCTTCAGCTGAATGATAGGACTTATGATCATGGCAGGTATGCAGAATAACCACAGGGAGAGAAGGGACGAAGCAGTCTGAAATTCGAGAGCTAGAGAAGTGGATATGCGCAAGCGGTTGAACGGTAGTTGGAAGACAGTTTCACAGTGCCCATGGGCGTTTTCGGGTCCATAAGACTGTTTTCAGAATAGAATAACGGTGGATTCTAACGGGGGCAGGCGTACACGCGGCGGATCTACGGGTTCATACGGCGCAAAAGATGCATGGTTCAGTCTGTTCTAGGTTGCGTGGGTGGAATCTGAAATGTGATGGTAATGAATTCGTTACAGGAGGATACGTTGTAGATGACCTAGTCGGGGATGCATGTTTGGGCAGTAAGACAAACTACCATCCTGCATGTATCTGCTTGTCCACATTTTAGCTTCATTTAGTCGGTTCATAGAAGCCCGTAATGACCCCTGGTATGTTCATCTCAGCATCTCCGAAAGTGGGGGAAACAGGCCTCTTTGCACATTTGAGAAAGCCTATATCGAGCAAAGTTAAAGTCAGGCGGAGGAACTACTGAACGTGCCTATACTAGAGCGGCCATTTCTTTGTTACTAAAATAGGAAAACATTCTGTCGGTATCACCTTGAATCCAGCAAAAAGACTAACTCGGGCTGCGAAGGCATGGACAAAATTCAACAATTGACACGCGTGTCGTCAGCCCAGACTTGGCCCTTTGAGTGGGGACACCCTGAACCGACCTTGTTTGATAGATATGTATTTGGCTGCGCTGTTAGTCGATCTGGGGTAATGGCCGAAAATACTGTCATCTCAACACTGGTTTTCAACCCTATCTTGCCCCATCAGCGCACACGTGACGCGTAAGGTAAAGCCTGGTATAACTGCTGCCCTTTCTTTCTCACTTACACAATTATGCTTATAGAAACTAGTTAGTACAAGTTACCGTCATCCTGTTCGGATACAGAATAACGGCCTTAGCATCATCACACTTTGCCCTTTCCGCCTCCTTGTGACTTTCGTAAAAACCTGCTCTTCTAAAATCTGGTCCATTCTTCCGTCCGCAAATCAACAACAACACCGAACAGCTTCGGAATAGTCACCAAGTTGCATCATAACGGCAATCGCAGTTATATCTCTCCGGACCCCAGACTAACGACGGTCACCTTACCACATCAGTCCCCTTGCTTTTAGCCAGGGCACCTATTTGTGTATCACCGAGAAGTCCCACAAGAATTGACTTAAGACCAATTCACCCTCGCTCTTAATCTCAAGCCACAGGTCTTAAATGTCATACTGCATTAGTTATTTCATGGTGACCGTGTCCAAACTCCATGAATGGTCCTCATCCTTAGACCCAAACTAACAGCAATATCCGCTGCTAAAAACTAGCCTCAGAAAATGTTGCACAATCATGCACAACAGTTTCTATTGCTTTGACTTTTGAGTGGCATGCTTGTGCATTGCATAATACGTTGCAGATTCTGATCTTGCTTCCAAATGTGCCTCTGAGTAAACCAAAGTCGCACAAACATCCTATGTCCATCATGGCTTTTGTCATTCACGTTTCTCTGCGCCAACCCTGTACGAATTTGATTGTGCTTGGCGCATGCCTCTGGTAGATGGAGCAAAGTACGCAATTATTATAATTAAATTACAACATGTTGGATAATATTGGAAGGCGTATTTAAGAACGGGTTCATTTCTTCACCAACTTGCTTTCTTCTTGATAAGAAGAAAATGGATCCATAGCACCTCACGTTCCAGTTCACCGCCAGCGCAATTAGCGTTCTTGCGACTCAGAACGTCTGCTTCAAAGAATTTATAAAACTTCATCTGCTAAAAAGACATGCGAAGTCCTGATTTCCATCCTTCGACTTCATCTCCAATATTACACCGAATTGTAAATTTTATCGTGTGTGGCTCTTTCATCCATCCCGTCTTATGTTCTAATTTATGTTCAAAATTTTCAGAATCTTATGAAATTTATATCGATTTTCGTCTCTAAACAATACCTCTGCGCATTGCTATATAATTTTGAATTTCGAAAGTTTCGGCCCCATCACAACATTTGCCACACTGATCATGCTACAGTGGATTAACGATAGGCACATTTGATGCATTTACAAACAACTCGCCTGTAGGGGAACTTGGAGTTGTTTCTCCAGATAGCTTCTATAACCGAACGTTGACCGCCAAGCGTGGTCGCCATTTGCGCGTAAATCGCGCACACTTCGCTCGCACGCTTCTGTCAAAATACACTCAACATGCTATCGCTTCCGACTGTCTTTTCCATGTACTGGTCAACTGTCAGGGTTGCTAGTATTGCAATCGTACCGAGCCGAGTAAGGTTGACGCAAAAGTGGTCACAAAAGTTGAGGGCAATCCAACGCAATATGAGATTCGCGGTGGGACTATCCGTTCTACACGCCGTAAGTAACCAGTTCCAGAATGTCCCATATTATGTTTTCAGACCCCTTACCTATCTTTGATTTTTTACTCGCAGACGTTTGCCATGAACATTACATTACGCATTTCCATCATGCCTCAAATTGTGTTTCTCGGGTAACCCAAGTGAATATACGGGTGCGTCCCCGTATCCCGTTTGACTTTCCTTTGTGCAAATTTGCCGCGACCACGAACCGGGAACTTAGTTTCCTTGCTTCTTGCCCTCAAATGCGCAACCGGTGTCACAAAGTTTTGTTAAGCTTCGGAAGCGGTTATGATACCTACAGTAACCTTCCACTGATGTCAGAAAGGGTCGCTTGGGAGAGAGGCTGCAACGCCTGCCGCAACGCGGGCTGACCGGATCTCGTCGCCAATCGCTATCGACTGTGATCCGCTGCAACGGTGCGTTGATCCTCGTCAGAATGGTTGTCAATTCGTCCTGTGAAGATGGAGATGCGGTTCTGGGGAATGAAAGGTTATTCAGTGTTGAGACACACGGGCTATCACGCGGCATAAAGTCGTCAGCAATCTTGGCTATTTCTTCTGGTGAATATTTGCGCGCAGTACTAAGCAACGGAGGCAAACGTGGTGGGAGTCTTTGAGGCCACAGCTCTCTTAGCATCGGGTTGTCGCCGAACTTTGCATCTCCAAGAGGCCGCATTTTCCATAATAGTTCTGAGGGCATTTTAGTTCTCCGCTCGAGCCCTTGAAGAAGTTGTCGGATGCGTTGATCTTCCAAAGGGGTAGTGCGAGATTTAACCGCTTCTTTTAAAGCGTCGTAACTAGACGATGATGTTCCTGATCTGAAGGGTTACATCTAGAGGAAGGCGGACAGCCACCTATCTAAAGCGGCTGGCGTCACTAGTCGTTCTGTAATTCTTGGACTCCAACTCAACTAAAGTTAACCAGAGTTGAGGATCAGACGGCGCGAGCGAAGGTATATGAAGAGTTATCGAACCTACTGTCGGGTCTGTCAACGGTTTTCGCTCTGTGGACATGACACCGTATTTTTAAAAACGAAAGAAGTAGCGAGAACAGAACATGCCGAAAAATGCCGATGGAAAACCGCAGCCAGTAAGTAGCAACACGCAAAATCAAATATCAAACACGGTTAAAACCCAACCTCTCCCTCTCGGATGTGGCTGCTCCGGTAACAGTGCCTTTTGTTTGTTTCAACTTCAAAAATGACGTGCGCCAGTGGTCCCGCGCCTGCCTCTGATGTCGGCCACTTTCCCCGAACCAGAGACACGTTTCCACCGCGTACACGTTGATCTCCTTGGCCCTCGTCCGCCGTCTCACGGCTGTGTCTGCGTACTCACCTGTGTGGACCGCTTTACTCGCTGGTCCTAAGCCATACCAACTCCCTACCCTACCTTTAAAGGGGCCGCGAAAACCTTTTCTGGATGGGTAAGCATAATTGGTTGCCCAGCTTTAGTGACCACCGACCGCGGCTCACATTTCGACGGAGCGTTTTCAACCATGATTTAAACACCTGGATATAACCATATTTAAATAACCGCCTACCACCCGCAAGCTGACGGTCTGGTGGAAAGACTCCATGGTCAGCTGGAAGCTGCTGTGCTAGCAGGGGGCCAACCCGCTTTGAAGCGGAATACTGCCGTTGGCTCTCTTAAGCCTTCGTAGCTTTGTTAAGGAAGAACTGCGCGCTACCTCAAACGAGCCTGTGTTTGGTTGCACGCTTGACTCCCCGGGGAGTTGTTGTCCCCAATGAGACTCAGGCACTTCATCTACGACTATGCCTATGCAAAACGTCTCGCACATAACCTGTGAACACTTCGTGCTAATCCACCGCAGGACCATCGATCTTCGGGATACATTCCAACCGCATTGACAAGTTCAACTCATATTTTTGTGCGTATTGATGGTGTTCGACCACCACTGCAACCACCGTATGCCGGTCTGTTTTGCTTGGTAAGACTCGGTCCTTGAAGGTTCATTTTGGACATTGCTGGTCGGCAGGACACGGTGTCTATCAATCGTATTAAACCTGCCGCCATGGAATGCAGTTCTAAAGACGGGCTCCTTTTATCTGCTGAGTCCCATCAATCCGGTCGATCACAGCCATTACCGACGTCACCCGTTGAGACTGTTGGTGGGGATAAGGCCAAAACACCACCAATCACACCCGAAGTTCCGGATATGCGACGCAGCCGTAGCGACCGCAAGGTACGGCAACCAGTGCGCTTCTCTGATTTTCTTGGAATTTTCGCATCAGATGATTGAATAAACTCCTGTCGTAAATGCATATCGGTGCTTAATAGGACGACATTTTTCTACCGATAATTTTTGCGCCAATGGACATGCTGCTCCATGTTAAACCGACAAGTGCAGCACCGATCGATGTTAGGTGTCCGCCACCAATTCGATCCCGAGCAGCGTTTCCACCAGTTTGTCCTTGTCTTACCCTCTCTCAAAAGAATCCTAGGGCCGAGGCGATTCCACGGACTCCGGCACGACAGTCATCGGTCTCATGGTCGACATCATACACGCACCAGAGGACGAGGAGAACTCGAGGTCAGACACTCATATTCAACCCCGCCTAGCGAAGATTATGGGAGAGAATGAGGCCCGTGTGTGGGGGACGCGGTCAGATCCAGCGTTATGACGGGCAGCTCGGCTGACGTGGTGTGCGGGCGCAGCTAGGCCGGGTGATCGCACCTCCTGTATCCACATCCCAACGGTGTTTTTCAGGTTAGGTGTCCGGCGCACGGTCAGCTCCCCAAAAGCTAATATTCACGAGACCACCAGAAGAACGGCAAATTTTCCGATTGGCGATCAATTCCCAGGCCCACGACATGAGCAATCTCCGGCTTGTTCCGTATGGTCCCAATTGAAGCCCTTCTCCGACGGTTTTCTATGAGGTGGCCCCTGTAGCTGAACGTGAAGTTGTTTCTCCAGATAGCTTCTATAACCGAACGTTGACCGCCAAGCGTGGTCGCCATTTGCGCGTAAATCGCGCACACTTCGCTCGCACGCTTCTGTCAAAATACACTCAACATGCTATCGCTTCCGACTGTCTTTTCCATGTACTGGTCAACTGTCAGGGTTGCTAGTATTGCAATCGTACCGAGCCGAGTAAGGTT
>LUCM01008695.1:0-63897 GCA_008360955.1 Fasciolopsis buskii | reverse complement strand
TAAAAACGAAATTAGGAAGGCAATAACTGTACAAAATTTGTTAAAATTGCACGATCATTAAATTACAATAGAAAGAGCCTATGAATCGGGCCTAGGGTATTGACTGAATATGAAGCTCGAAGTCTTATCTCAACCCACTCAACAAGGTCTAGCCATTTCTATTCCCTGTAGTTTCCGCAAGTACAAACCACTGTAGGTATAGGAAGAAAATTCCGTCAATGAAACAAGCCAGTGCAATTTCTCACCTAACTTTCCATCTTGTTTAATGCGCATGTAACAAGGTATATAAAATGCATACTCACATCACATTCACACTTACTAATATTTAATGTCCCAATCTAAACACTTTCTTCTGCATGCATTTAACAATTAGACCATTCCGAGCGATAAATTCGGCATAACCTGATACCTCATTCTGCATAACATTCATCACGTCTCGTTATTTGGTTTGCACGCACCATAACCCTCAGCTGGAGTACCTCCAGACTGCCATCTCTCCCTTTTTCCGTTCCTGTTATGTGCGTTTGCACTGGTGTCTGGCAAAGAGTCTACCATCCAGTTTCTGTCCCCAACCTCGCACGTCTCAGCTCACCGTGAAAACAAGCTGACCCAAGGCTTAGATCAACTATTCCAGAACGCATAAATACGATCTGCTCCACGGTGAAGTGGACATTGATTCTAACCCTCATGAATCACCAACGTTGCAAGTCTGCCAAAGTATCGAGGCCACATAACGTGATCCACAAGACCTGTGACTCTTTGAGCGGACAAGTCCTCCCGATTGCACAGATTTGCTACTGGAACTGCCCGCCCGTGTCCAACATTCCCACCACATTGACATCCAATTTCCACGAAGGCATCCACACTTAAATCCCTGTTCCAGATGCCGCCACCAGCGTCTACTGCGAAAATCACCCCAATCATCGCCTCGGCAATCGCGGCTATCAGCTTGCCAGTAATCGCTATCAGCTAAGCCCACAAAAGCAGCCAAAGGAGCAGAGAAACCCCTTTTTGTTCCACACTGGCTTACCAGCGTTAAATATATATTATTCAACGCATATCACATCAATCTTCATTCCTTAATGCCGACGACATTTCCATTATTCATGTCTGTGAACAATGAATAGCCAGTGTTCTTCGTCCTTCCGCATTTTCAAAAGGCTTTTGACTATTGTCTTGGCTCCAGGATCAATGGTATCTATAGGCCATTAATACTCTTGCCACCAACTGTTTTGGTCTGTTTTGACAAATTTTGCCTTGCACTCAAGGTCTTTGGAGACTTTCTTCATGACATTTTCAACATTCAGGTCCATTTTATAGACCCGTCAAATCCGAATACTGCAGACACCTCCACGCCCGCCACCACGGTCCGGTTGAACTCCGCACCTGCGATACGCATCGTTGGTGCGTATAAACACTTCGTTCTTCTTGATATGCCAGCTTTGCTGTTTCTCATTTTGTACCCAAATGTTTATTTGCTTGTTCAATATGACTTCCAATACCCCTGTAACATTTGATCATGCAACCAAGCATGCCCCTCGAAGTTTCCGAAAAATATACGAATATTATTAAGACTAAAAGAAAAAACTCACTAGCTCAAAAGTTCAAAAGGTTAAAATTCGCTAAGGAAACTACCTAGTGCGACGGATGGATCAAAACATTCATTGCACCGGCCATCAACGTGAAAGAAAAATAACTACTAAACAAAGGGCAAGAATCAAACTAACGTTGTCTATCAAATTGACTGCAAAATCTGCGAAAACAGTACACGGGACAAACCGGAAACAAATTTGGGGCACGGATCCATCAGCACCAATTGGCAACAAAATGGCACGATCCGCCCTCCCTAATTTTAGTTCACGAAGACCGGAAAGGTCACAATTTCAACTTCGAAAATGTGAGTGTCGTCGTCCAGGATAGAACAGGGCATTTGAGGGAATTTCTCGAAACTTGGCACTCCTCGAAAAGATGAATAAATAGACACGTCGATCTGGACCACGTACACCTAACGATCCCGTTGAAAGACCAATCAGCACAAACCAGTAGAAAGGGGTGTCGATTCAGCCCACAACATGTCAACAGTAGGCGAAGGTGAGCAAAGCAACTGGGCACCAATTCTACCCTGTCAATTCACCCGAAGCAGCCAATCAATTCCGACCAAAGACTAGGTGGCCTATTGAGGCAGACTATGGTAACCGGACAGTCGCCACAATATCATAGCACGGATGAAGTCACCTTGGCTGGTGATGAGACGTCCGCAATCAAATTCCCAGCTCAGCGAACTGACCAATACCATCCTCTTTAACCTGAGCCATGAGAAGGAACATCATTCTCCTTCCTGCTGTCATATATATATATATATAGACATTTCAGCTACCTGTTACTACTGGTGTCCACGGAAGACCATCAAAGGCCACGATTATATTTTCAGAACGGTCTCAGACACTTGCTCTGTTTTTATAGCACTTTGGCTTATTCGTTGTTTTATCAGGGCATGTAGGTCATACTACCGAGTATACCAATTAGGAGTAACATATCTGTGGGATATTGAAGTCTGCTAAATTTTGGAGCCACGAACTTCACTTCATTCCTTTCATTTCTCAAGGAGTCTGCCTACCCCACACTTGAGCGAGACATCACAATGTGTTTGGTACATACCCAAATTCGACGTGTACACCTGTTTCGTGTATGACCGACGCAAGTTATCCCCGTTTACTATTGAAAACCGAAAATTTACAAACATCAGAAGCTCACGTCTTACCATTACATTTGGGCCCCATTCGCTAGTGGAAACCGACTCAGACACGAGGTGACCACCCTGCAAAACATAGCTTCCAAGCACAGCTTAGATGAACTGAATCGTGAGCCAAGTAGTGAAAGTCACCTTTTATTCACATCATTTTATATCAGTTGAGGGATTTCTTTAGCCAGTGTGAGATTTCAGTGTGTGACGCAGCAATTTACTGGGCACTTCATCTTCAAAGATTTCAGTGTACTGCGTGAGAAATTACGATAAAGGGACAATCACAGTGACAGCGGTAGAATCTCGCCCTAGGCCGCTCACGCAAGGAAGTTGCATGACAGTGTGGAAGTATGTCTAGATTTCGAAGTTATAATCAATAGCTTAAGTAGAGATAGGAACACGTTAACAGTTTTCCATGCAGGAGATTTAGCAAAAACCGTAAAGACTGGAGCGAGTCTCTACATAACAGCTGTATATAGGGGAACAAACACATTGGTAAGAATGAACAGATGAGACAATCAATCCAAGTTTTACTAAAGGACGACGGAGAGTACAGAGGTCTGCTCTTGAAGGACTCAATTGTAGCTGTTCTGGGAACTTTTCATGTTCAACCGTTCACACTTCGTCGAAGCATTAAAGCAAGTTGTTTGGGAGGCTTACCAATGACGTGGACCTCCTTGTAATAGGTGATCCCATTGATAGCTTGTAGTCTCGGAAACTGGTCATGATAACACTGGCTTAGGGCCAAATACCGGAAGATAAATCCGTTAATATGATAGCACCATCAACAATAAGACATTAACTTTGCAACGTACTCGGCAAGGAAAACGCAGAAATACAACAAACCGGACCGACGCGGTGGGTTCAGTGCTCCACGTGCCCATGCTGCACATACTTTTAATGTGCCAAGTTTGTTCATGGGGTGAACTATGTTCACGTTCGTTGTTGTAAATTTCTGTTGAGTTGTTGTCCTCGTTGACCACATTGCTCTCCGAATTCCAGATCACGCATCCGTCACCTTCTGTGATATCAAGACACGACTCCAAACTGTCATGTTCACGATGGATGCATTATTTTGCAGTCCTTGTGCAGATAGAGAGCGAGAGAGAGAGGGCGGTCTAAATACCGTGAGTAGACACGATAACACTGAGATGGAGTTAAATATTTTACAGTTGCAACTCGTCTGTTGGTTTTTAGCTCAACTCACAACATGCTTAGACCAAAAGATTGCTGTGTCGGTAGAAGGTCTCCGATAACGCAAAAATTTTAAAATGACTACCAACTAAAAGACCACTATGCCTCTGCGGCTTAGTCGGACGTATTCTATTTCGGGAGTTGGTTGCTTCTTCTTTTGGAGAGTCACATACCACAAGATTTTGTCGATGCGAAATAGTTTGTCTTGTTCTTCAACTTTATTCTGTTTGATGCGGCGAACCTCCATTCGCCAAGCCCATCTGCCCACAAGTAATAAGCCGACGTTAATTTCGGTTTCTTTAGTAACTGGAAGCAGGTGACATCAAGAAAGTTGCCAAGGCCTGAAGAATATGTAAGTGCAGCTTGGAAATGAAGCACGCTGGGCGCTGGTCGCACACACTCGGTCCCATGAAGCATACTAAAATCTACGTGCCCATTTTAAACTGTGCGGTGATTTTCTACTAACATATTTCTCGTTGGCATACTGCCCATGCCTATTCCAGCGATTTATGTACTGTCTGCGCCCTTCCTCGTGTCCAAAACACCTACAGAACGTTGGACATTGTTTTCCCATCCTACTATGTCTGGCGACACCCGATTCTTCTGTTCTTCTAATAACGCATAGAAAAACGTCGGTCAACGATACCGGGGACAACAACTGGACTTTTAGATATATGTTCTTGAATTCCACTATGTTCATGTTCATGTTCTCGTATGTGGGCTCGGGTTGCGCGGCATACCTGGCTCACATCAACCATGTACGAATGCTATGCTGCATGACTGCTTGACTTCTGCCTGGAATGGTGGCCTTGAACCCACCAAATACTATCTAGCTCGATGTGAACACCATGCAAGCATTCATTTTAAATACGTCCCTGGGCTTTCGTTGACAGACCCTTCCTGGTATTGTAATTGCGTCTCATGTCATGAAGAACAGGAATACGCACAAAAACGATCATAATCTCGACATAGAACTCCCGAAGGGCATTGCGCTAGGCTAAACCACTATCCAATACAACTGTTTTAGCATCAGCAATATGCTGGATGGAGACAAGTTTTCGCCTAGTTGCTCGTAAATAATTATTGCATTCTTATTTGACAGTGTAACACAAGATGAATGACCTAAATTGTCATCATCGATACGCATGACTAGTCATAGAAGGCGCCCACGGCAGTTTAGCTGGTGCGTCGCATCGATCAATATTGTATCGCCGTATCCTACCAGGAGGGCAGATACGTCCATAGAAACGCAAAACGAAGTGAGCTTCATCGGCACAGCTGTGCGCGTGATACAGCGATCGAGCAACACTTCCTAGTCACGACTTACTTACTACGATTGTCTTTATTTCGTAATTCACCAGAGAAAATGTTGACATTTTGACGATGGAGTACTTATTAAATGGCTACTTCATATGCTCGCAAATACCAAGCTGAATATGGAAATCCTCCATTATTTCAACCACCTGTGAACCTTGCTCCGCGATTAATTGCCTATTGTTAACGTAACACTTCCCGTGTACCAAGTGAAAGCTATGCTTGTGTTTCATGTGCCGGTAGACTAAGCTGTAACGGTTGCCTACAATTCCGACAGAAACGAAGGCCGGACAGTGAATCTTGAATTATGGAAATGAGGAAGTCAATCAACTGTCGACCGAGAGTTGTGGACACAAATGTACTACGGGGAATAATAAAGAAATTATTTCGGCAAACTCCCCGTAATCGTCCGACGTCAACCATCTTTGCTAGGCGCTGTTAAATATGCATTATATATTTTTTTTAGAGTTCGGAAGGCCTACACTGAGTTAATACATTTATCGTGACGTTTCGATCCAAACTAGTACTCGTTGTCAAACGTGAATGAGTGATTGAATGGGATCGCTAGTTCCGTTCGTTTCGGTGCATTGTCCGTCTGTTTGTCTCTTTATTCTGCATCGGGGTCTTGTTAAGATGACGTAATGTTTGTCATTCTCGACACGCCGACTGAACGCGTTATTCCAGTGGAGTGCTTCAAGAATCAGTCGCTCCCCCTTTCTATTTGCCCGGCTGACTACCTTTGCGTTGTTGACGTTGACCTCATGGCCTGTGTTGTGTACACTGGTTCCATATCTACGAGTGTGGGTCAGCGCGTCGTAGGGCTAAGCTGTGTTCGGACAAACGTGTGCGTATTGTTTGCTTGTCTCACTAACATTGTTTGTCACATCCGAGCACGGAATGGCATAAGCTACCCCTGATTGGTTGGCTGGTCGACGCCATCTTTTCCGTTGAATAGAGTGGATCTCAGGGTGCCGGTCGGTTTGTGGACGATTGTGATATCAAGTGGACGTAGGATGCGCTCGTCTGCTTCGGATACTCCTCGCATGTACGGAAGTACCACGATCGATTTGGTCCTCTTAATGTTTGCCCTCCGTTTTCTGCAAATACAGACGTTGATGAAAGATTTTGGATATCCATTGGCCATATATTTTGACATCGAGTCTTAGTTTGGATCGAATCATCATGATAAATGTATTAACTCAGTGTACGCCTTCTCAACTCTAAATATATATATATATAATATATGATGATTCTCAACAGGGATGAAACAGCTGTACAGTGCTTCCATGGTTTCTTAATAGCGAATTGAGCATTTATGTCGCATAGTGAATTATTTCATGAATATATATATATGTATTTTTACATATGTATATAAAGGAAGAGAGATTAACGTTTTTTACTAGGACAATTTAAAGTCCTTTTCAACAACTCGAAGTCATCAAGAGTAGTATCGACACAAGAGAAACCAGAAATCGGAGCCACAATTTCGACGAACCTGTCCATGATATGATTAGCCGTAATCAGGATCAAAGTGTGACATTCTTGTCCAACTGATATAATGCAAAGCCTCTGAACGTCTCATTTCGTCAGCTTTATAAAAGATAATGCCGTAATTGCAGTAAATTGGTCAAAACTCTACGGTTCTTGAATGGTTTTGTCGTAATGCTTCCAATAGTGACGTGCACTAAGTTACTGCAGTATATTGGGGAGTTATCTACCTGTCGATCAGGTTCATCGGATGTACAATCATTGGTCGACTTGGTGTCGATGGTTAGTCTGTGCACGAAATTTTCAATTATGCTGTTACACTGACGATGTGCTAGGAGATGTTGACACACAGTGACAATTCACAGATTTCAACCAATCGTCTATCTTATAGCCAGTGCAACTCCTCTCGGTACCCCTAACCAGAGTATATGGTACTCTTTCATGGTTGAAAATCGTGCGAAATGCAATAACTATGAAATCCGAACTAGTTAACGAAGTGAAATAAACCTCTGGTCATCTGGAATACGAATCAATTATTACTAAAGCGTAATATTCAGTCAGTCAGGGTCCTCAGTAGTTTGCATGGACACGTTTCCAGGCTTAACGTGTTACCGGCCAAGGAGTCTATTTAGAAGGCTGACAGTGAATATTTCGTACACAACCTTTGTAGCGTTTAGCCACCTGTCACAGGCAGTCCTTGAGTTCGGGCCACCAACGTGTTAACCGCACCACAAATTTCATTTTCTTCACATCAGGGTGATCGGAATGGAGATCTCCTTAAACATCAGATCATACAGGAAGAGGCATAATAACGAGATCGTTGAAACACCCCATTAATGGTTACCGGCGTCTGGAACATTCAAGAAAATTTCGCCTGAAATATGCTTTACTACCACTACGATCACAGGATAGGATTGCGTAGAGCATTTCTTGGTCTCATGTATTAAATTGGATCGATTGACAGGAAGTGGATGCGTAAGTACAAAGTTTCCAGAAGAAGCCTCTTTGGAAACAGCATATCTGCACAGATAGTTTTAGCTTGGAGAAGTGACTGAGCCTTCAGATGCTGGATGCAGAAGGGATATGCACTGAGCTAAATGTTACATCTTCGAACCATCGCTGTGAAAGAGTCAGCCAGGGAAGCACTGGGGCTACAGATGAAAATTAGTGCCACATGATCCATGATGATATTGAAATGAAAACTGAATAAATGCTTATATGGGCTCATAAATTCCCGAAACCGCGAGATACTCTCGTTAAATCTGAGAATATTCCTGCTCCGTATGAATAAAACGACGAGAATAACAGATTACTCAAGTGACTGTTTTGCCCTTGTGCTACCCAAAAGTCAGTAGATGTACCCTTGAAGAACGTGTAAGACTTTTGAAACAGCTTGGGTAGACAAAAATTCTAATGAACGTCGGAGTGCATTTTTGTTTACGGAAGACCAAGCGAATAACTTTTGGGAAGAATGATCAAAAAGAGGTTACGCTTTAGTGGAAAAATCACGGAATAAATCGTGAGCAGTACTGAAGGGAAACTAGATAAAAACGAAGTTCATCTAAAGATTTGAGTGACGAAGCATGATACTGGACCTGAAAAGGAAGTGCGATCAAGATGAAAATCATACTCGTCTATAAAATAGCCTAGTCAAGTAAGGTTTTCTTCTGGAAATATAAATTTATCAGAATTAATTAAAAAATTATGATTACGAAATCGTGCGAGCAGTAAAAGCAAACATTCCGCATATAGATCTTTGATGAATACATGTGCTACTATGTCATGCAGTTAGGCAGAGATAACCCTTATCTCAGAGGCAGTAGCATCTATTGCGTCCTGGAGAATCCCAGGGAGAACCACCGGCATCAAAGTGCAAAAAATAATGTCTGAACAGTTTTATCGGTATACTGCTGGCTGTCAATTCATGTTATTTACCGTCGAGAAATATTTGCATAAATCCATCCCAGACGTTGATCTCAGAGAACAGTTTAGGCACACAATCGGTGGAGAATATACTCGGGTTCCGGTTTCTGATCAACTTGCCTGTTTGAGGAATTTGCTCACCGTAATTCGATAATCATCGCGCATTCCGTGGGTTCATCCTTGCTTCTTTAGCGGTCTGACATTGTACATGGCTGAAGCAAAAGAGCTTACAATTGTCAAGATCCCCTTATCCACCAACTGGTCCGTTGTGTTACTGAATGCTTCCCGTTTCCCAAGAGGAAAGATGTGATGTGTTAAAAAATTTAGAGGGCCCGCGGAGATCTTCAGGATAACAGATTTATTTTGGTTTCACCCGGAGCTCTAGAATGATCAGCAATTAACATCCGGAGTTGCAAACGGTGACATTCAGTGAGGAATGACCGGGCGATGTTGAGCGGTTTCATGCAAGTAAAACTAGTGACAGAAAACGGAGAATCGATTACAGAAAAAGTGCACTGGTGAGTGATAGAACTCAAGCCCGTCAAATTAAATTCGGATAACCCTGATTGGGGTAATTCAGGCCCAGCAACACACTCAAGAAAAATGCCAACATTTTGTATGCGAACAGACGACACAAAACACGGGATCGGCGAGTGAGAAACCAAGGAACCTAAGCTGTCATTATCACTAACAAGCAAGTAATGCACGTAACTGTTAAGATAAGTGTGTGTGATGTAGGTGAACAAAGTAGAAGTTCTGATGGCCAACAAAAGGGACCGAGGAAAGCGTTATATTAGAACAAAACAACTCTTTGATATGTCAGCTGATGAACTCTGGCAAACAGATCGAATGGGGCCAAGCCTACCCCGAAAGTGAAGCATTTTGGATTGAAAAGGGACATGTGAGAAGAAAGTGGTGAGCTCCCCAGCCTGTATAGACATTCCATGTTTTTATTTTAGGGTTGTTTGGAACTTTTACTGACTATCCACATTGGGTCTCACCGTGTCCGCACTGTGAAGCGACCGTGGTGATAACGGCAGCGTTAATCAACAACTTCAACTCCTTTTGAATAGTAGAGCTGAGGTCCTAAGATCGTTCACAAAGCAGCGTCCTGCCTCAAGTGCTCAATCAGGGGTCAGAAGAAACTGATTCAGTAGTTCTGAGTGATGCATTTCTGTAATCAACCGGTCCCGCATTTTAATTTGTAAGTGGTCATCAAAATTGCTATAACTTGCCAGGTCTGAATTTGCGAAATCAATTCACGAACTAATTGGTCGCTTTGGACACCAAAGAGTGAAATGCAGCACGTTTGGCAGCCAGAAAGTTGAGAGATTTGAGGTGTCGGCTCTTTCGCTGTTTCATATGTCATCGCAATAGGTGAACTGGGGAAGGCCAAGTTCTTTTTAATCGAGGAGATCCATCTTTGCCTGTAAGAGAAAACAGCACATATGACTCCCGGATGGATGCTTCTGTTCGTTGGACACCACACCTCAAAGCGTTCTTAATTATCCCTATCTCGCACGGGTTTCCATGAATATCAAGAGTTTCCGTAGTGCATAGTTCCGTCGACAGTTTCGACCGCGACGTCAGTTGTGATATTCTCAGTCACTGTAGCACCAAAAGTCTACTAACTCTAATCCAAAGCTTTGAACAGCAAAGAAAGCACACTTCTGCAACCAGCTCAAACAAAACTGTAGCTTCCACAAATCTATATACATTTTAGTAGTAGGAGATTGAATGTTTACATGAAATAATTCACCATGTGATATCATCGCTCAACTCACCATAAAGAAACCATGGAAGCACTGTACAGCTGTTTCATCCCTGTCAGGAATGATGAGCAGTGCATATCCACCGCGCCCGAACTGGGACGCGAACCCGAACAAGGACGAACGATTCTGAGTCGAACGCCTTACCCATTACGCTACCGGGCAGGCTGTGAACGGTTTGTTCAACTTCACCACATGATGTTGCACCTATCGGTCACTGATTTGCACGGTTACTGTCCGTTAGCTCACAGCGATCGACCCCTACTGATAGATGACTTCTCTGCAGGTAGCCTAAGTACGACGAAGGCTTTGGATATGGCCTGCAGAGCTTGATTACTTGGTATCAAGTAATCCACTCAAATGTCACAGCACTCTATGCCATGGGCNGGATGAAACAGCTGTACAGTGCTTCCATGGTTTCTTTATGGTGAGTTGAGCGATGATATCACATGGTGAATTATTTCATGAAAACATTCAATCTCCTACTACTAAAATGTATCAAGTAATCAAGCTCTGTAGGTCATATCCAAAGCCTTCGTCGTACTTAGGCTACCTGCAGAGAAGTCATCTATCAGTAGGGGTCGATCGCTGTGAGCTAACGGACAGTAACCGTGCAAATCAGTGACGGATATTTGCAACATCATGTGGTGAATTTCAACAGACCGTTCACAGCCTGCCCGGTAGCGTGATGGCTGAGGCGTTCACCACATGATGTTGAAAATATCCGTCACTGATTTGCACGGTTACTGTCCGTTAGCTCACAGCGATCGACCCCTACTGATAGATGACTTCTCTGCAGGTAGCCTAAGTACGACGAAGGCTTTGGATATGGCCTGCAGAGCTTGATTACTTGGTATCAAGTAATCCACTCAAATGTCACAGCACTCTATGCCATGGGCTGATAACTCAACTGATGAAGCCCAAGCATGGCGCCTGCTCACACGTGGGTTCGAGTCCAACGAGGTTGTATACTTTCTACATTTGAATAAGGTCTTCATTTGTGGAATCTAGCTAACCAAACTCTGTATGCTCACCTTCCAGTATTGTAATACCGGCTGCAGCTTTCTCGCGAAATGAACAAAAAGCTCCGACGATCTTCGTCACTTGTAGTTTGCCTTTTGGTTACCAACATTGTTACCCGTGTCTACCTAAATTACTTCTGTCATACCAGTCATTTTGTCAGAGAGCATCTTGCTTCCAATTGGGAATGATATAATATTAATAACAGCGTTGCTGGTAGATGTAATGCGCCAACGTTTCCCCTGCCGTGGGTAGTCTTTCTCAAGGCACGTTTTACAATCATCTTGCTCCCACCAAATGTACAATTCAGGGTCCAGCATTAGTCAAAGGAAACTCTTCCTCTAAACGGGCTCTACTGACTCCTTCCTGATACTGGATGAGAAGATATCAAAGCACACAATCTTGACATTAGAACTGTCAGTCCCATTCCACAGCGATCGGTATACTGATACCCACGTATGATGAAATCAGATGTTTTAGACTTGGTATGTTCGTTGCTGGTGTCCGTGATATTCATAAATGTCCTTATCAGAAGGTTCACTTATATTCCTAATCACTCCAGAATATTGGGCCAGTCAACTTACCCAAAGTTGCATTTGTTTTACATAGCTTGAGGTGAGTGACCTATGTGTGTACTCACGATAGCTCTCATACAGTAGCGCGAGGCTCTTGAGCTGTACCGTTTCATGAACTAAAAAGAATACGACCAATTTCTTTTTCATTTAGTTGGCACAGGTGCACGTTGGATTACATTATACACGGCAAATCAGTTTACCATCTTCACACTTTGTGAGACTTGTATCACGAAATTTAAAAGTGCTTGTTTTCTTAATTTTAAAGCTGAAACTAAATCTTGCATGGCTCTGGTTAAACTCATCTACGAATGAATGTGCCCATGTGGTCTTATTCATCAAGATAAAACTATCATCCGAGTGTCGACACTAGCTAAGTGACATATTTGTTAGTGCTAATCATTTCATTTATTAGTCGACGAATGACATCATAGATGATAATGAAATTAGTCGAGTGACTAACATAACCGGTTAACATTATCTGAAACCGCTCCATGCCTGTCATTGAATCAATGATCTTTAGTGACCGCAGAATGCAAGCACACGTATCAATCGTTGATGAAGTGGCTACCTAGCACGACTGCCTAAATCCTTCCGTGATTCAACTAGCTAATCGGGTCCAAAGGCACGTTTCGGAAACTTTGATTCCAAATCATTTTTCCTATGCTTCACCACAGTCATTCATTAGCAGTTACACACTCAGCGAACTTGGTGTTGATCAGCGACCGTTTGTCATGCATCCGATTCCGGTTAACGTTCTCTTACGCGCGTTTTGAAAGCGTTCCTCCCCTTGAATAGCAGAATTCACAATACTTCCGGCTGAACAAACTTTCAAAGTTGCCGACTCAGGGCAATGTCGGTGCTCAACGGAAAGTGTCCATTGAGAACCAATCGTATCTACGTGTTAACTTCTATCTTTGGCCAAAGATACCTGAAATCAGTTATGGATCTTAGGGATATCATAGTACATAGAATCGTGGATATTTCAGAATTTCGGATATTGTTCTTTAGACATGCAAACATCTGGGGATCTGACTCAACCCAGGAATGTGTAGTTTTTGAAAATCATGAAAATACTCGTCCCACTACTGTTTCATCCGTGTTAGGATGCTTCCATCTCTCATCTTCTTATCTGCTGTTTGTTACTTTCTTTATTACTGAAACAACAGTGTACATCCCAGGCGAGGAGGTTGACATGCGGCCGGAGGATACGAACTCGAGACTTTCATGTCCAAATGCCACGACTTTGTTCGCTTGATTACCGCCGGTCAAATTTACAATCAAAGGTAATCAAAGGCACTGACAGAGATTCAGAAATTTGTTTAAATTTTCCAAAGTTTCTTTGACTAAGCAATACATCAACCGCATCCCAGAAACAGTTTTATTTGGAGTCTTTATAACTCGACATTATTTCTTATACAGATTGAAAGGTGAATTCTGTAAGCCGGCACAAAGATGCCTGTTTCTGATACGCAAAAGGCTCCCTCGATGTTCATTCTTGTCTTTTTCCTTGAACTCCATTGAGGCATTTTACTCATCAAATCTAAATTGTCCTACACTGAACCTAAACGAATTGGAGTTATACATTTTAACGAGTTGAATTTCACGCAATTCCAATTTCGCCGATGGTCGATTGCAGTTCAGCGGCATTCGAGGCCACTGTTATTGAAGATGGATACTCACCCAGATTTAGGCTAGATTTGCGATAAACTGTAGTTACACTGGGTAATGGGGGTAGCGGATACCATACGTGAAACGCATGAGAAACGGAAAAATATTAAAGTCGGAAAAGGTCAAGATACGATGAACTAAACCACAATGGACGTGTTCATCCACACCGGAGATTGACTGAAGTCAATGAGGATTCAGTTGTATCACTGGACAGATGGTTATGAATGTCCGATGGGGTTGTGTTGAATGTTGACCTGTGGGCCGACCTAACGGACTATATGGTGATGAAAATTAGCACAGAGATAGTAGGAAGTGAATCAACTAACTACTGTAAGAGTTCTTGCCTTGTTAGTTTCCCATAAAGACATGGCTCTCAGGTGATGGTTACTCATGTGGTACTTATTGATCTGTAGCACGTCATATTCAGTGACGAAAACGAGAGCTACACCAAGCAGTCCTGTTGTTCAATAAATTGGTGACAGCCTGTCCGAACAGCTTAATGGTCGAAAAGTACGTCGTATACCGTTGGTCCCGTCGTCACGTACCCCATCTGGTGCGGTAGAAATGCACTATCGTAACACTGAGACAGTTGTACATTTTCGTTCCCATGGTTTCCACTGGCTTGTTTGACGCCAAACTTGAATAATAAAATATTTAAAAGATAATAACAAACGGTGGACGAAGAATATCACTGGATCGCCATTCCCCATACACCGATCGATGTATATCCGCTGAGGACAGACCGTGAATATTGAAGATGGTACCAAGCAGACATGACAGATGTCATAAAAGCGACGTTTCACAGTTAACTGAAAGTACCCAAGACCGTAAGGGTCTAGACCTAGTCAAAAAAAGGAAAATATTATCTGATTCATGGCGGGAATTAGTAATGCGAGAAAGAGGAAAAAAGCAGGCTGCCAAAAAATTAAACGCACTGGTTTTTACTAATCTCAGAGCTAAATGTGGACACTTGGGTCTTTTTCTAGCCCCAGATTAGAATAGGATTCACATTTATAATGTATGCTACTTCCAATTGTACAAAATCTTTGGGCTCATAGAATTCAATACCCGTACTTTTGACGCTGGGAGGCGCGGTCTGGGTAATTGGTGGTCTTTTTAACCATACAGGTGGTGAGTATTTGTCTGACTCCAATGACACACCAACAAAATGGAACAAATGTACCGATGATTGTTTGTTCTGACTGAGTTAGATCATTTCATTCGTCGGACAAATCCATAAAATAGAAAAAAGAAACTTGGGGATAAGTTAGCATTTTGGACAAGGGGTAAAATGTTCAGCAAATCAAAAAAGGGATCCATGTACTTATCGTTTGTTTGTTCATATCACAGTGGACTCCGTTAATCGATTGATGGATGGAGCGGAAAGGCAGTCTAAACTCAGGCAAATAACATACTGCAAAATTGATTGGTCGATGGGTGATCATTGTTCACCCAGGCAAAACAGATACTCTTATCGTTTTATCATTTAATTCCATTTTTAACGAAAGTACAGTGCAGATCATTTCCAGCAAGGGAGCTGCCGCCAACAGACGGCTGCCATTTGGAGAAACTGGGTGACTGGGAGAGGACTGGAACCTGTGACCTTCACGGCAGGATCCCCGCGAATCTATCCGCTTTATCACCACCAGCGTTCCCAGGTGGAGAAAAAACAATACAAGTAATCAATGTTCAATAATACGCTGATAAGAGGGTGAGACATGATCCGTTGTTGTCAATTTTTGAAGATATACGCAAATCATTTGTTTCTTGCTTGCTTGAACTTCTGAACCACTTGAATTTCCCTTTGAATTATGAGGTAACATTAAGTAGCATGAAAATCTAACAAGTACTATCAATTAGTTAAATTTGTTACCCAGTGTGAGTTTATTATTTCGGGTTCAAAAAATGTCCCTTAAATCGACCGTTAGCGACTTCATTCTGGACCGTTCTGGGACTGTTTTTGGGCATTGCTAATATATTCATAACTAAGGCCAATCATTTTCCTCAGGCTGAAGTTCGTTGTCATTTAATTAACTTGGAGTGAAAACGTACTCAATCGAAACTCATCCTCGGCGATTTATTGTCGTGAACATTGCAAAATGTCACAGCAAACGTGTGCAATACACTGAGCTACTGAAATGCATCTTCGTACTAACATAGTCCGAAATCGGAATTGATTGCATAATGATCAGTACAGTCTGGCCTACTTAAATGCATAACATACATTTGTTCCTACGACTGTTTGTCGGCCAGTAGTACCACCGTATTACACGACAGACAATCTTGTCAAGGCCAAGCGGTCTTAGCATCTGCCTTAATAAAGATTCCTATCACATCGGATCTAAGAGTTACGCATTTGTTCTCTGGCTTTTGATGATCCCTTCGGCTTCCTTACTGCATTCCGAATAATGTCAAAAACAAATTTACCACATGCATCTGTTTTCACCATCTTAAGTCTTCATATTGATTACCTCTGGCAATAAAAGTTAGGTCACAATCTAATATTGGTGATTAAATTACCGGCTCAGCTGCGTCATTTGTTTAATCAAAAATATCAATTTTCATTGATTTGCTTTGGAATAATTTGTGGCAATTTGGGGCCTCATTAACACTTTACTGTGAACGTATTTCACCCTGCTATTCAAAACGAAGTGTTTTCGACTGAATTATATTTGCTACGGGTTAGAACCGTAATTTTCGAGGCGAATTATCTCCCAACTTTTATCTGTCACCCTATTCCACTGTCTGGAAGCTTTCATTTGGCCATACTATTGACAGTAACTAACCAGTTTGAGTGGCAGACCTTATTGTAATATTTATCGTCGTGTAACCCGTGACCGGAGTTTTGTTTGCAATTTTAATTGTAGCTCCGGTTTTACTGTTCATTTCGAGTAGTTCATCCACAAGAATAGTCTAATTGTCACTTCAGGCAAGTGCAAACAAATATCGACAAGCAAAAGTGAACTTGAAATCAGTCCAAGTTAAATGATCAAACTTTAAGTAATTAGCTGCATTTTTCCTGCATCAGCTAGGGAATGTTATTATTAATGAGGTGGGATTTTGCCACTAAATTTCTATGGAAAGCTGTCCGTTACAATAATAATGACGGGAACCGGTTGATTTTAAAAGATCATTTACTGGACGAACAAACAAACAAATATTGACTGACTGATTAATTGGCCGATTGTTGGAATAAGTTAGTGTGCTAATTAGTTTGATTGATGAATTAGCGAGTGGAGTTGTGACAGATCAGATGATGATTAGTTGACTGATTGACTGATTGGTTGATTGACTGGCTTATTGGTTAGTTGAGTGACTGAATGAGGGAGTGCCAACCAAGTGATGTGTTAGGCGGATGATTTGATAGATATTTCAATTTTTATCTTTTTGCTGTTTTTTTCTCGTATTTCTTGGACGATAAGTGTACAGTAATTGAGGCAGATGAATGCCGCCGCTAGAAGGATATCGCACGAGAAAATGACCGATGGCGGGGTGTGTGTGGAGAGGGAGATGAACTTGCAACATTTACATCCAGACCGCATGATGTTAACCGTTTGAGCATCACCGGTCGATGAAAATCGTCGTCACATGACTGAGAACTTATTTGTCCATTTTTGGAGTGGAATTTTTTGGCAAACGTTCAACAATGGCCAAAGGTTTGTCAAAATTTTCCGCTCGATGACGCCTATTCAAGCCCCATAAAAAGGTGGTGATGCTGAAACGGTAGTCAGGTGAAATAATCAATCAGGAACTAAATAAACTGTATCTTTTTGAATGTTTGTCTCGAATCAGAGACAACTAAGGTGTTATACATTTAGTGTTAGTGGCGCATTCTAATAAAGTCGAACAGTGTGCAAATAAACGAAAATAGTGGTCTTGACGACTGGCATCGAATCAACCAAGAATAAAGACGACCTGAAATAATATGGATTATCATATGCCGGCCTCGAGACCGTGTTCTTTGATAGGGTTCACACACCTCACAATCTGAAATGGAGAACACAAGGAGAGATCAAAGTCACCGGAAGTCCAGTATGCATATTAGCTGGCATCAACACTTACACAACCAATATCACTATGGCAGCTCTCAACTTGCTCGTTACAAGAGTACTTTCCCGCGTGCATATTACAGTTCTCGCACCCAAGATGGGACTCAGTAGTGAGGGAGATCTTGGTTGGTGACCAGGAAATGATGTCATTTTTGCGGTCACTTGGAATGGCCTGCCCCGTATTTATTGTGGATCCAAGGTTCGAACCATGCTTTCTGCTAGGGATTCAGGAAGAAATGCGTTTTTAACAGCAAATTTTGAAAACCAAGAAGTGTAAGGCAAATCTTTCTTCAGGACAAACACGCAGAAAAGCGCTACACACCAATGCTCGCACTCATAAAAGCCAGTACATAGAAGCACTCCATTTAGAGGGGACAAGGTTGCATGTACGACAAAAAATGGACTCTAATTGACAATAAAAGAATGTATTCTGCCACCGATTTGCACATCCCATTCAGCTCTCTGCTGATTTTCTAATTTCAGTCGTCCTCGATAAATTACCATCCGTCGATTGGGATTTATGATTCCTCGATGGGAAGGATACTACCCGGTTGCCTAAACCGAAGTACAGGGTTGAATCCCGCAACCGACCCCTAACCTCTGACTGAACAATCTATTTCACAATCAGTAAGACAGTTTGACGTCTATGTAACCCGCTGGAGAAAGGTCAGACCAGACATCCTGGGTACTCTCCTGTTTCACAGATGCCCATGTGCGCACAAACTTATGTTTTGCACTCCACCCGTGTTTGGTTTCGAATCACGGTTTAACCATTTCTTTTAGAATGATTTCCAAAGGTCGGACAACCCTATGACGGCTCCCAGGTTCTCGTGTGAGAACACCTCTACCAAAAGAAGGAAGTATGTAGGACCCTCCTCCAAGAAGAAGCCGTTTTAGATGTAGGTCGTTCGACAGCATTTTATAAGAGGTTCAGAGTAAGTAGCCTACTCGGAGCCCGGAACACCCACCCCCAACCTTGCTGAAGTAATTTTTCCTTTTTGCCTCTTCCTTCTGGTTCATTGTTTTGTCCTTTGGCACGATTCTTATGACGCAAGACATGTACACTGATTTGTGACAAATATATAATATAAAACAATGGTTTCTACATACGAACAAAAACCTGTTGACCGTGGGACCCATTCTACTTTCTGCTCACTGGTTCATTTGAGACTGTGCAGCATGTTACTCCAATCGAACCACAAGACAACGATTCGATCGAAGAAGAGCCGGTTGAACAAAGACTTGGTGAAGAGCGAACAAACGTTAACTACAGGGCACGTGATTAATTAATACCTATCGATAAGCATAACGGAGGTCTTCCTCACATTTTGCACTATGGCATAGGACTAACAAGGAATGTTAAGGGTCGAATCCCAAGTACCACAGGAGTGGATATCATTACGGCTTTGTGTGCTCCAAAACAAAACATGAAGTCTACGAGTTTACCCTAGACACTGACTCGGAACTCAATAAAGTAACCGTTACCCGCGGGCACAGCAAACATGGCAATATTGTATACACTTCACCTGGTCCTGCAAAGACAACATAACACGATTGTGTACTCTCAAATACACTTTATCACCACGACTATTAGGAAATTGTATTTTTTTTCATTATCCCGGTTACAGGGCCTACAAACCGTGTTTTCTTTGGCCATCCGTGAAAATAAGTTTATTTATTACTGTCTGTTTGTATTCCTAATTCGAAATGAGCCGTTGTTATTGTTACGACCAGTGTATCGTCCTGCAAGGAAAAAGTTTCACCCCTGACCAAAACCTTCAATGATTTTTTATCGCCTTTGATCTGCAACGTCCTCAGTCTCCAGCGGTTAAATGGATGACTGAAATGCGAATACGTACATTGCCGGTGAAAACACATACGATTGATTACAAACTTCCATTGGAAAAGATTACTCGCAGTTAGTCAAACATCGACTTATTCCAAAAATCACTGGGCAAGCTATATTTTTACATGTCAAACATTTCGAATGAATGCGATTAGCATTCTGGCTAGGTTAATCGTTCCGTTTAGAGTCTACCAAAATATAAGGCTGCTGTGCGATTAGAGGTTGGTTAGAAATAAATGCTTATTCCAACCAATCGTTTTGTTCTTATCAAAAAACTGGAAAAACACTTGACAGAACGAGAAGAAGGTAAGAAAAACGAAATTTCCTATATTAATTTGCAATGTTAAAATGTCAACAAAGCTCGAATAAAAAAGAAGTGAAGAGAATCAGTGTACAACACATCAAACAAGCTTCATAATTTCTGTCAGAATACAAAGAAAATGGAACGAATATCAGCCGGTTTGTCCGTGGAACCGCGCGTTGACGTTTATCGAGATGTAGACTTTAGATCATCCAATAGCGGCTTTTTGTTCTACTGAGGTGAGGTGAGCACACTTTCAGACAGCAACCCGTTAGATCTCAAAGATTATTTGTTTTCATTTGACGAAGTACGGAAACGAACCATGCATGAATACTCTTGATCGATCCCACAAACCATCTTCTTAGGGATGGAATTGTACACATTTGTATGACCGGAATCGAACTGGATGCCAGTCCACAAGCGCAATTGAAATACATTCGGAGTATCGAATCAAATCGAAAATCCATCAGCTTCAAAATTGAAAGGGTTGACATCACCGTGCCTATGATAGTTAAAATCATGAAGACTAGACAAAATCCACAAGTGGCTGTCGATAGCGTGTTCTGTACACGGTTACACTGGGATAATGAATTGTCACGATTCAGATGTGTCGTTGCACGGTTTTGTTTACGCAACAGATGCGAGGCCCACAATCCGGTTGATAGCACCACACATACGGGAAAGATATAAGCTAGCACAATATTCAACATCATTTGAGCGTGGATTGTGAAACGCTCGGGTGTAGCAACACACGTATTGTCATAAAATGCTACTTGGAAAAAGTTCGGAATTGTAATGATAGAAGATGAGACCAGGATGATCATGTAACACACGATCAAATACATTAGCCTTTTTTGTTTATATGTGCTGTAGTATGCAATAGCCCAGAATCGATCACATGCCAAACAGACAATGTTGAAATTCATTAACATACGAGTAAATGTCATCAAATAGGCATTGCGAAACACATAACATTTGAACACGTCATGTTCTTTCGAATCCGATCTTGACTTGCATGGAATAATTGTACCAAATACTAAAATACAGACCAACATGTCAAACAGACATTCGTTTAACAATAAACATCTTGTCAACAGCGATTCTACCCGAATACGAAATACTCCATAACATGTGACCATATTCAGGAAAATACCGACCAAAAGCACCGGGGCTATTAATCCGAATATCAGTGGTGTGGCAGAAGGAATACGAACCGGTTCATATGTCCAGTCAGTTTCTGTGTGATTCATTGGCCCAGATTAAGTCCAGTTGATTCGAGTTATGCACGGAATACCGGTGCCCAATCGCAGATGACCACGTAGGCTTTGTCTTGCGCGAAATGTGAACTCGTGTTTAATGTCAAAGATACTTTCACTGGCATTTATGTCTTTCTAGTGCATATATATTTATATATATACGTGCATATAAGTATACATATATATATATATATGAATATATATGCATACAGTGTCCAGTTTGTGTTTGCGCACACACTCCTTTCGGATAGTAAGTATTTTATCTCTTGATCTCGCTTATGGTTCTCCTTTTGGTCAAACGGCCAGTCTCCGGGAAAGGATGACGATTCGCCTTTTATGGCGCCTCACGCTACGTACCCAATCTTGCTGTTCATGATGCTATCAGTAGATGGACAGTTTCGTGAACGTATTTACAGCGCCATACAAAAAAAAACAGATAAGAACTCGACTGTACAAAATCACAACCCGGATGATCGTTTTGTTCTCACACTTTTCCCTTAGTTTTTTGTATCACCTTTCTACTCATTTTCTATCCACCTTTGACCAGACTTTCCATCTTATCCGTCTGTCTGACTTCTTGATTCCATGAGTGCATGCGTAAACGTCTGTCCACGAAAACCTGTCGTTCGTTGAAGAGTCGCACAGTTTTTGTAGACATAGTGAATAGAATCCCGGTCATTTCAACCTGTCTGACATTATCTCTCACGAACACGGATTCCTGTTCGCAAAATATACGTACTTTTATTGAATAGTCCTAATGTTCTCTATGGATGGAAGGCATAATTCATATGCCGATTCCCTGAGTGTTATGAACGTCATGAAGTGACATCGTTGTCCTGTCATTTATGTACTACGTCTCGACAATCCTATCCTCATCTGTCTGTCTCTGCGATCAGCGATTCTAGCTGATCTATATTCAGGACAAACAAAATTGAAATTCGTGGCCCGATTTACTTAACGAAGGCTTTAAATTAATGCTGATTTGAGTCACTCTGCCAAACGGTGCAGTGATTGCACCTTTCCCAAAGGACACGGTAGTCTTTATAGTGTGAACTGGGACAAAGATTTCATGCCAGCTACTGCGAACTATTTGACACTAACTACTAAGCTTTGGTTCAGGTTGGTTCTTAGTCAAAATCGCCAGACGTATAATTTGTCGCAACAACGAGTTCTGACGTTGCAATTGTTGTCTTTAGGTAGACTCTTGGCTAAATGACCGATAATAAATATCCCGTCAGTGCACGAAATGGTTGAGATTCTTGCGTGGCAATCGCATGGTGACTCCTCAACTCAGCCTTAGTCCGACGGACTGGCCGACAATTTCGAAAACAAAGAGTATTGCTGTAGGATCGGTCGATGGATCAACGTTTCTGGAGTTTGAAAGGTGAGTGAACACTTTCCCTTTCCCGTAGAGTAACTCTATACATGTCGCGACCGGTATCAGTCCAGGAAAATTATTCAAAGATCGGTCGTCACGGGCTAATCTACCGCAGGTGGAATCACCCGAAGTGTTTTATCACCCGAAGAACCTTCTAAAGCTATACTATGTAATCATTTTGGGGAACGCGTGTCCCAAATTCATGGTTTACATGAAATTCGGTTCAAATCAATTTCAGTATGATTATTCCAAGTCCTGTTACTGAGTGTACTAATTCTGAAACTTCCACGCTGAAAGTGGAAGAAGAGAATTCTGTTCCTGTTACCAGTGATCAAATAATCTGCGCTTTATTCAGGCTGTGACGGACGTGTTAACTGCAAAAGAAATAGCAACACGATTGTTTGATTGTATTAAAATTTGACCGTGCCCAGGGATTTCGCAAAATACAACTTGTATTACTGCTCGCAATTGTATTGCTTTTTTGGCCCGCCATTCCCAGTTCTGGGTGCTATTGCAGACACGTGAATTGCATATTCCGGAAATTCTCAGTACTGTTACAGGTTACTGCAATACACCGGCTGACTACATATGCAGCAGTGTATCACAATTACTTGTGAACAGTAAGTGAAACAAATGCAAATGTTTGATTGATTACCTTTCAGACTAAATCCGCTTAGCGCTACTTTCGCGAGGTGCGAAACTTGAGTTTCGATCTTATTTAAGTTCAACAAATGTCCATGCCCTCTCTTGATGGCCAATCATAACTCAAAGGCGGGCTTTTCAACTGGGAGTGGAAGCAGCTCCCACTATCTCATCGGATCCCATTTCGACTAATAAGAATTGCTGAGTCGACTTTGTTCAGATATCGTCCACAATAACAGTCAGCAGAAAGAGTGATTCGGTGGGGAGGAGCATTCGACTGCACTCAACAGGACATTTGTCACGTCCCCTTTCAACGGTGTCTAGAGTTGACGAATTTCATCGAGAACGACACATGAATGAGCCAAACTGAGCCATCCTGATTAGCCAGAACGGAGGTTAGTGAACAATGGTAACGTGCGTGCCTTCCAGTTTAAATGCTCGAGTTCAAATCTCAGCTGTGCTCAAGAGAAGATATGTATCACTGATGACCTCAGATGAAAGCGACACTTCAATCTGGCGCTTTGCGAAAGCAATGCTAACCAGATGAACTCAAACAAGCGATGATTCAAGATTGAGATACGTAACTGACTATGTGATATGTCTTCATCCATTTAGTGGGACAATCCTCAAAACCTTGATCGGGGAGTTTAACTAGACTAATTTAGGAATTTTAACTAGGAAGCGTTTTCACATCCCTTTGCTTTGCTATGGTCTGACACACCTGATTCTTTTCCTAGCCTTAATTTGTCTCGGATAGCGACGTATGTTGAAGGTGTCCGACTAAAAGCAGTCTCGCCTGCCTGCCACGATCGCCTTGATAGTGTTGAATTCATTTTTCCCAAGAAGATTGCTTTACAGAAAACACCATACACCTAAATTCAACAGTACTAATAAACCGGTACCGTCGTGCTCGATCAAAATTATCAAGTCAACTGGGCTCAGAAACCGTCTGCCTCTGCGTAACTTCCAACAACTACGGCCAAGTGTCAAAGCCGTTTAACTTACCAAGCCTGCCCGTCCGGACAACGGTTAAGTCCGGAAGCCAAATCAATACTACTGTACCATTTATTACTGCGATGTTGAGCAGCGCGTCACAAACAATACGGTACAGTAATTGAGCATGTAGAAGACTACTTGCAAATAGTTAGTCTGTAATTCGTCGGACAATCATCGATTGATTTATATGTTTGCACCTTCTGTCTAATGAACCCATCATCTCAGTGTCTGAGCCAAGTAAGAGCTATAAAAAGTTGATTAATCGTGTCCGGCACATTTTAAATCTCTCCATTAGATAAAAGGTTGCATAATATCAATCCAACTGTCATCGACTTTGTCAAGGTGTACACGGAATTCAGAACAGAGGGTTAGCGAAGATAAAAAGCGCGACTGACAAGAAATCTTCTTCGCATGGGTTCAATTTCAACCTGTTATTTTTCAATCTCGATGATTCTCGTTAGTCGCAAATTGATTCTAAAATGATCTGTCGCTTTCTATTGTTCTATTTAGTACGCACCAAAGTAACAGAAAAGTATTCAATTCCGATCTACACAGATAACATTTCAACTAAGAAATTGTGACTTCTGAAGGTGAACGGCAAAAAAAGACAACCTTAAGATAATCCCACCGCAAGAAGTACATTTTCCACGTTCAGCAGAAGCACAAGATATCAACAGCTTGCATTGTTTGGAGTAGGATATTCCGTTATTGCTACTGGGGATCTAAGAAATGCTTCTTTACGACAGGAAAATCTAACGGCTTTTCTTAGTTTGAGAACAACCATGATCCCAGAATAGACTGAATTCACTCAGTTGACGTTTGCATCTCAGTTTCATGCGAACTTTCGCATGAGGGTTCATTCAAACGAATGGCAGAGCTCCAGAAATCAATAATTGCATGATGAGGAAATCGTTAGTGATGCCATAGCCCACGGTAATCACACCGACTAAGCAGGTCCACGGCGTCACAACCACCAGTTTTTCTACCTAGTTACAAAAAATTGATTCAAGTTCTATGTATCCGTCCAATCAAAAAGCCATCCAAACAAGTAACAACGTCTATATCCAAAGCTTTTTCCGACAGACAAAGGCAGCATCCTCAAGCACACCATAGCCAGCAGTCGGGAAGAGTCAGCACGATTTTTCCCAGCCGAGAGCTGCAGTTCAACCATCAGCGTAACGAATACAATCACAGGAAGCCCCAATACAACAGAGGCAAGAATGCTCAGCACAATGCTAAAACGGAACGAGAATGGTAAGCTAATGGAACCATGGAACTTGGAACAGCATTGTTCGGAGAAGACCAGTATAAACGGCCTAGGTAGATTCCTTGCATAATGGACGTGTGATCCACCTGGTTGATGTCTGGTTACAGTAGGACAACCCCCATCTCGAATGTTGCGCTTTTCACGTACTGTTGGGGAATCTCAAAGCTAAGACGAATGCGAGAAACATCAAGTTTTCCGATCACCGGTTGGCTCTTATCCGATTTTGTACCGCTTCCATTGCCCGAACCAATCATGTTTGTACATCCGTAACTTGTTCACGCGGTTATAGACCACGGTTTTCATGCTGCACATTGATTCTATTGGCCACATTCAATTAAATTCACCACAATTTTCCTCAATCCGGATTATCATGCATAAAAACACGTACGCACACCCATTTGAACCGACCTATTTACTCACAGCTACCCCATACACTAAACCACACACCCATAATGGGCCCGCACACTAGCGTTTGTTCTGGACCGACCATTGATCCACACACAAGTGTAAATGTTATGCCCACGAATAGATTTATTTGAAGGAGCACGCCCCAATCACCGAAAAATTCTCTGGCCCATTATGCACAATGTTCAACGTCCCGTGGTACTGTTTTAACGTGATTGAGGCTGACAGCTACTTGTCATACGCTTGTAGGTTTCCAGTTGTACGTCCGTTTATCTTTTTATTAATTCGGTATATGATTGAGGGGATAAAGTTTCCTCAGAAATGCATGACTGAGATCTCAATGACTACCATTCACTAGGTGTGAGTGCCCGGTACTTCCCCATCCATAAGTGGGATCACCTTCTATGCACATTGCTTATGATATAAATATGATTACGATTCGCCTGTTTACTTTCACTTCTTAATGCTTATAAATCATAGAGCAGTTTCCTGCAATAAACGTCAATTAACGTTAGATCTACCAGACGGCTGGAAAGCGCTGACACACTGACTAAAACGAAAGGCTCCTAGAAGAAACTTAAAGTGGCCAGGAACACCGAAACTAATTCGTAGGAGGCACTGAACAGGTTACATGGGGCCGTCAAAACAATAACCTTGAATCTTTTCCCTCATTCGAAATAAGGATGTTTTTCTGTGGAGCCAAGCCCATCAAAATACTTTGGATTTACTAATCTATGAGCTGCATGTTTTTGTATTTAGTCAGTTTGTTCCTCTTACTATTACTACTTCCACACTCATAATAAGTTATAGAATTCTTGTTACCTGGCCCGATTGTATTGGTTCTTAATAGATTTCCGATGAACTCGAATTTCAATCACTTATTCATCTGTTGCTTGCACCCGTATCGATAGACTGTGTTTATATCATTTCTATCTGCACCCTTGTTAGACATAGAACCTTACTCTCCAGAGACCAATTAATCGGGATGAATGACCAGAAGAAAATGCGCGGCTTTGTCATGCATGTTGATGCAGAAGTATTACGAGGAGCTACTAAGTTGCCTCAAGATGTCAAGCTCACATCGGTTCAAGTCCAAGGTCCTTCGATGATCTCGGCACTATTCCAGGTAAGAACATCCAGGATTGAGATACCGCACACGGAGAAGATGTGACACGAAAAGAAGGGCCGGGTAGGGGAAAGAGATTGGAATCTCTGCAAAAGCCGACGTTGGAGACGGTAAAGCTTGGAGATATCGATTCACCATAATTTTACTCGAAGCCTTTTGGAGAGGCAGTTTATGACTACTGACATTCCAACCAGTAGTTCAAAGATAAATTCTTACTGCTATCCGGAGTTCCCGAAGGTCGACATGTCCTCCCATGATGAATGAACTAGTTAGACTAGGGACCGCACTCCGCTTCTCTAAGACTCAAATACAAAAGCAACTAATCCTCCGAGGAAAACTGATCATTGCAAGCACCTTTGATTGGCGGTGCTACAACTGTACGTCGTGACCACTTTTACTCTGGAACTTTCGGTTCATTGGGGTTTCCGTTAGCCACTACTCTCGTTCAATTATTACTGTTTGAAAATTTGACCCCATTGCACTTAGGCTCCGATGCACTTCAAAGATGTTCTATTCCATCCAAAGAAAACGATCGTGCTGGCTGGCAGGTGGCATTCAAATGTACTCCTCCGGCCAAAATGTCAATACCCCGTTCCCGGAAATGCCAGACCCAGTACTCGTGCTTGGATCACGGAGCCATGATCATAGTTGAGTCGTCTATTTACGGGAATGGTGCCTGATCCCGGATGTTTTGGGCTCATTCATATTGGTCGACAAATTCAAACCACACAGTCACAATTGAGTTTCCGCCAAGGAAACTGGTGTTGGTGTGGCAATGCACATGACAAGTTTGAGGTAATTCCCTAAGTGGATTTGGCCACTCGGTAACTCAGTGTCATCTCGGGTTTCCTCGTCCTAACAGTTCAGTTAGAAAGAACTTGTAAAACCTTCTTTTACTTTACGAAAGAATATCCCACGTTTTTAGAATGCGTTTTAGCATTCATTGGCACACTTCTTGGAAATAATTTATGCATTGTTTTTATGCATTGATTTCAAAAGGGTATCCGCCCTACCACTAACCTTACTTGATTTGACAGGCCTCTGCCTTCCTCCAGCCAAAGGAAACTTCACCTAAGATAAAATTCTTAGCATCTTTAATGAATTATTTTCACTGAAATTACTCACGCTCACCTCAGCAAGTGACCATTCTCTGCTTCATCCAAAGCCCAACACGTACTCTCGGTCGTCATTCGTTCATTCAATCAAACAAACCGAATCTTTTTTTGTATTTTAACGCAACAATCTAATTTTTCTTTAAAGTCTCCTCCACATTTGATGTTTCTCTTTGGAACTCCTGTTGAATGACAATGTCAGACTTTTCATAGAGACGACCAATGCGATTTTTAGTACTTGTTATCTCCTCGGAACCCAATTCCTTAAATCATCGAGCTTCATCCCAATTAATGAAGTTTCTAAGAATGCTAGGGAAGCAAATCCCGTTGCGATTCGCAAGTACGATCCATCTCCGCCCAATACGAGCAACAGCGGATGATGCACTTAAGCGCCTGCGTTCTTCCATGAGTCATCTCGACAACACCTTTCAATTTAATTCTAAAATCTAACAGGTGGTGAAATTCAACAAACCGTTCACAGCCTGCCCGGTAGCGTAATGGCTCAGACTTTCGACTCGGGATCGTTCGTCCCGGGTTTGCGTCCCAGTTCGGGCCCGGTGGATATGCACTGCTGATGATTCCTAACAAGGATGAAACAGCTGTACAGTGAGTGCTTCCATGGTTTCTTTATGGTGATTTAAGCGATGATATCACATGATGAATCATTTCACGGGATATTTGCGAATCCTTGGACACGTCGATGAAATCTGTAAATGACGCTTTCCTAGGCTATTCGCCGGCATTCTATTCAGTCCCACAGTCTACCCTACTTCACAAACTGGAAACGTTTGTTTGCTCCAAGCCCTTGTTAGTATGGGTGTTTGATTATTTTACAAAATGAGCCCAGTGCATACTACTGGGCGAAAAAAACGTCAAAACCACTGGTTTACAGATCAGGCGAATTTCAGAGTGCTTTCCCCACCGGATATTTGTTCTTTTACATAGATAAGTGACTTATTAACTAGTTCTGATGATGACATTTGCTGCTCCTAAGGCGTATCTGGGGATGAAGACTTTCGGTTTCTCTAACACCTTATTTTCCATTTACGGTTTTTTGTAGAAGCCAGTTTTTATCTTAACATGCATAAATGTTTTAAGTGTCTGTTTTCTCCCAATTTGCATGCCCATCTGAACCGTCGTTCGTCAAATCAGAATCGCTTATCAGAATTGCTTCCGTGAAACATCTCTCAGTTACAGTTGCTAAAATTCTGCAGTGGACTTCTCACATATCCACATGTGTGTAAGCAATCTTCGAGTACGGTCATTTTGCATCGGAAAGCTTCGACACCAAGAAATATCATCATTTGCTTTTCCGTACTGGGAAGTGCAATTCTTCTTCGCTTCTCTCGCATTATTTTCCCATGTGATTCATTGCCGAAAACTGTTGGTCAATAGCCTTGCGTCTTTCATACCACTAAATGAATTATCCATAAAACTATGTGAAGAAAAAGGTAAATAAGAGAAAATCCTGCTCACCGAATACCTTCAGATCACACTCATCTTCTGCACAATGATCTCCCAAACTGGCGTTTTCATATTTCCCCGTGATCTGCTTTTATTTTCGTACCTTTTAGAATCAGTATCAGTATCTTATTTAGCAAGCATCCTGGGAAACCGGGACAGCATTTTAGTCAAATTCCTGAACACTCCATCATAGATGTTCAAGTTATTCACCTGACACGTTTTTTGTTCACAGCATCTTTTTACTTTCCTGCTAAAAGTGATCAGTCTAACCATACGTACGTAAATACAAACTATTAGTCTTTTGAAACATCCAGTGTCCTTTATCCGGTTGAACAAGACCACGCGATGCTAATAACTCTTTCCAGCCAGAGCATTTGCTCACCTGACGCCCTCTAATGAGAAGAAAGCTTTCTTCACGCAGTATCCATTCCCAATAGTTACCCATAGAAATTCATTGTCGTCCACAATCACCAAAAACCTTAGGGAGACCCATTCCGCAAAGCAGCGATGAAAGCCGTATCCGTCAAACTGGCCTTCCAAGGAGACCCCATCCGTTAGGAGGTGTGTCTGAAAGTGATCTCGGCCAATAAGCACACATTCCAAGCCGCAGACCTTCACCGCTCACCAACTGCCCGGAGGATTGCTCTGAACCAACGTGAATCTAGTCGGATACCATTTCCTGCTCCGCAACTCGCCTACCAGTTCACTTGCAGTTCTCGTAAGACTAACATCGGTCGAACTGGTCGAGGAAATTTCGCAACGGATATCAGAACACATTCCCCAGTGGTTGGTCAGATCGATGTCACTTAACACAAGTGGATTAACAATCACGAAATGAACAACCAAACTCACCTAAATCTTTGATACACCACACTGACCGGATGATGTGGGTGGGCCTTCAGAGAGCACTTACATAACCTATTCCTTTGAACACGAAAGCTATTTGCACAGACCCTGCGTTTAACTTGAAGATAACATGAACTATTAGTTGTATAGAATTTAACACACCCCCATTCATTGTAGTTGATAACTGAATATAATATATTTCTCAGCCTGTTTCACGTAAGTGGTTGAAAATATTCGTACGAAATGTTTACATTCAGTGGTACTGATCTTCTTTCTCTACAGTTCTGTTAATCATTTTGTTCATTTGTTTGCCTCCTGATTACCCGTCACAAGGTTCTCCTGACTACCGTTCATCGGTCCACGACCAGGGTTAGGTAATCTTGCCCAATCGTCCCGAAATTCTCATCTCATAGTTTGTAACAAATATTTCTACACCAAGTTTGGAAGAAAAAAAAAGGTTAAATGAATCGCGCAGGAATTGTTCATTTAATCGTACACATGATCATAAACTTTTCACTGATCGCGGGTATGGGTGTGTGTGTGTTTATCTCTAGGTAATCATTCTGCAGTTCTCTTGATTCCCAATAACCATATAAACAATAAATCCGCTATTTGTTTGTCGTTTGGCAGCCCATTACCACCGTCCAGTAGCCTAGCATCCACGACTTGGGTTGGAATGATTACGCATTTCTAAGCAATGTGTACAGATTAAGGGCACAAAACGTGTGCAACGGGTTAGTGCAAGTTGACAATTCGTCGTGAATTTTGTCAATCGTTGCTACTTCAGTCAGAAATTTTGCATATATATATATATATATATATATATATATGGGCGCTCAAATCAGCCCAAAGCGATGAACAAAAACTAACTCGACAATAGGATGCGACTAATAAACAGCAGCCGGAGCGGCCAAACAACGGCTAGAGACGGTTAAACAACGGAAATCCTGTTTTATCATTCACTTCGTTTCAGATGTTTACCGCATCTGTCTTTCTAAAACCTAACTTTAGCGGCTTCAGTCAGTCACCTGGATTGTAGTTCAATCCGGCTTTGCCTAACAAATCAAGAACAGTAAAATGGCCTCCGGCCGGCTAATATGGTTAGCGTTCATTTGTCGTAATCAAACAATTTGCGTGGATCTTTTAAGGCATAACATCATTGACCGATTTTCTCATGTCTCTCGGTCTCCTTGTCCATTTTCTGGTTTTCATTTCGAGTGACACTTCAATTCACGTCTGAATTTGTCACAAAATTCGGATCACATTCACTTTGGCCTAGAATTAGAACGAACATTTGACTTTTCATTCCCTCCTTCGCGATTGCAGTCAATCACATTCTTGGTCCTCACGGAGTTGACAGCAAATCCTGTTTTCCGAACATAATCCGTCTTCACTATCGCATCACTCATCCTACCGAAACAAATCTACCTAGCACTCTTGACACCAGTTCGTTTGGGATTTGACGCAGTTGATGCTTCACAGTTTGTTCTGGTTTATGGCTGCTGTTTCTTTATGCATGTCTTCTGGATCATTGTTGGACGCATCCTCCAAACCCCCCATCCAATGCTTCCCAGTCGCTCTAATTACGGTTCTTTCCATTCACCGATAAACTGACAGTTGCATACTTTTCTTGTCATTAGTTCAACCTTCGTCCTTGCCTTGTTCGTGTAATCACTCGACTGACACTCTATTGTCGAGTCTCATAATTCAAACGCAGTATTGCCATCCAGTGATTGACTTTCATGAACCCAGAAACCAATGGAACGAATTTCAGATTCAACTATTAGATGTTGCCCTCTCGCTAAGGGCTGTTGATTAATCTCTTTGGCAAAAACGGGCAAATGGCTTTGCTACTCGTGTTGATGATGTTCTCGGAATGGCGTCAAACGAAATGGGAGCATTCGTTAAAAAGCGACACTTGGATAATGCAATGCGTGTGATATAATGAATGACGTGCAAATGGATGTTAGCTCACAACGAATTTTAGGCTGGTCACTTTGAACAACTGAGTAGAGTGATTGAATTTTTACAATAACGGAATGGAAAGGTGAACAACGGATGGTATGGTTAAAAAAGTAATCGTCAGCATTTTTCGCGCCGCACAATCCAGTGTAAAGTTTTCAGATAGGACAGTTGCAAAAAAAGGTCCCTATCAGTAATCTGTACGATAATGAAACTATTATCTATTTGTAACATATTCCGATAATGAATGAAGATGCATCATACACAGTTTATAGAAAATGGAATTCACAAGGACTTGGAAAACTCAGGAAAACTCGAAAATCATTTGAATGAGCTCACATAAAGGGGCTAACATTACCAAGAGTTCATCGGGGTACGAAACAGGTACGTTGTTTCCAGCTGACCACATAAACGAATCCAGTCTTACAGAAAAAGACAGGCGATTTCGCAGGGTTAAAGTGAACAAAAGAAAAACCTGAAATTAAAAGTTAATTCTTGGGAGAGACACCAACGAGGACAGTTATGAAAATGTCATCTAGACAGTTTAACAAGAGGAGGTAATTATAAAATGCAACAATCAAGAATAGTGATAGAATCATATGCCCCTTCCGGAACATGCTTCAAAATTGCCATGTTTTTTATCTCTGTCATTCCTTGGAGTTTACGGTAAGAAATTTTTTTTAAACGACTGAGTGACTGATATGGAAACTAGTCCAAACATCAAAGGGATATGCAAAGTTTGGAAACTTGTGATCTTACCTTTACATTAAATTGCTTTTCCAATTAAACGGGGCTGCCGATGTGGTAATGATCAGTAACTAATGAGTAGAAGACATGTGCAACATATTCACAGCAGTGTTACAGTGTTTTGCTTTCGGCATCTAGGCAGATTCAACACTGGGCCCGGCTTGAAAAGCTTTGGCATAAAAACTGTTGCGAACTGATATAACAATGTTAAGAGTCATCCACTCAAATCACTTGATATTTCGGATTGTTTATTTTCGAAAATGAAATGAGTACTTTGATGTACGACTGATGGACGGTTTGCCATGTTACAGTCTGTTATTCAATGCTACTTAGTACACGAATCTCTAAACCAGTTTCTTTGAGGCTGGTCCACACACATGCACACATGCATACAAGATTATGCAAGTGCTGATTAGCTGATTAATAAGGCTTTCTTTACATATTTCACTTCCTTAGCTATGATGCAACATTTTAGAATGTGATTCGTGACCACTTCAAGCTGCTAATTTTGAGCATCAATGTCTTTCTATCGAACTTCGCGACCGTTATTGTTTGACAATTTCTATATGCTATTTCCCGTACGAACCAAAATACCGATGAACCAAATTCATGTGACCTTGACACGATTACCAATGAACATTGTTCCATCATATTGTACATTAGGAGATTCGTCAATAGCGTGTAACACAACGAACTCGATGCACATGGAATCCCATAACTGAAGAGATAGTAGAAAAAAGGTATGACGAATTTTCCAAAGAGTAGAGAATTGCTATGGCTTATCAATTTGCCTTCGAATTCTAAAACATTTTCTTAAATTAATCATTGTATTACGCAGTTTAAATAAATCAGAATTCCCTGTCGAACTATGTGTGACACTAGAATAGCCAGATACGGTCGGGGCTAGTGGAATATGATCACATAGGACCCCGTTTCGTTGTTCCTAGACGACGAATTTTATGGATGCTCATCCAGTTAGGCTAGCAAGAATTTATCTTTTGCTTAGAACGGTATTCTCACCCAGAACCTATTAACATGTGATATCTTGTCATAAAACTATCTTTTTTTAGGAATTTTCAACAACATTCAAATCCGATAGAATAGAAAGTTAAGATAGCGAAAAGATCCATGGTGTGATATCAATGCCCCATGAAGCCACTGCACTGCGATTTCATCCTATTCGCCATTGCATATCCACCAGGCCCGAACTGGGACGTCAATCCTAGGTGAACGGTTAAGTCGAAGGTCTTAGTCATGCGTCACCGAGAGGGGTCCCAACAGATTTTGGAAGGCCGTTGGGAGTCGATTGTTTGCGTCAGTGGCCGAAGGACATGCAAATTATTAACGGGTAAGTTCAATATCATCAGGAAGTGAAGTACGACAAACCGCTGAAAACATGTTTCGAAAAAATTGAATTACTATTCTCGAAGGTATATAGTAATACACAAATTATAGCCACTCGTTTTGATAACATTGTAAATATCTTAGATAAAAGTAAGTGAATTACACAAGCGCGGTTTGATAAATGCTGGTCATTCATTTGTATACAGTTTTATAAGGATAGCATTTTATGAAATCATTCATCATGTGATATCATCGCTCAACTCACCATTAAGAAACCATGGAAGCACTGTACAGCTGTTTCATCCCTGTCAGGAATCATCAACAGTTCATATCCACCGCGTCCGAACTGGCACGCGAACCCGAACAAGGACGAATGATTCTGAGTCGAACGCCTTACCCATTACGCTACCGGGCAGGCTGTGAACGGTTTGTTGAACTTCACCACATGATGTCGCACCTATCTATCACTGATTCGCACGGTTACTGTCCGCTAACTCACTACGATCTACCCCTCAATTCAATACTTTACCCGTGTCATTGGCCAACTTACATTTCCTCGTTGTTCGAACCCGTTTGGGTTTTGTCAGTCGAATCCGTTGTTTGATTGTGAGAAAGCCACTGACCCGGGAAACGTGAAAAAAACAGAATTCGAACTTATCTCTGCACCCAAACTTCTCAAAAGAACGCGAATGTTCATTAGGATTTCTAAATCGCGGATGTCAGTTACACTGTAGCAAAATAAATGAACTTTCGATACTAGAGAGTGCACTGTTTGGCACTAATTCGCCAAGCACAATCTACAAATTTGTGAAGTAGAAAACAAATGCCCATAACGGTACTGTGGTTGTAGTGCAGTGTCCGAAATTCCCATATTATTTTGAAGTTTGTAAGTGAATCATAGATGTTTAATTCCTCGCAAGTAGCTTGAGTCTGAGGTTGTTTGACAATGGTTTGAACGAAAAAAACTGAGTCAACTTTGAATTGGGGTTTCGGCAAATGACTGCCAAAAGAATGACCCAGGATATCTGCCGAAGCAATCATCATTTGTGTTTCGCATCACCGACTTCAAAGAACGTGTGTGATCTAATATCCGTCGTAACATGTCTCGGTTCGTCTTGTCGATTCCAGAGAACTGCGTTCACGATTTTCTAGGTTTGCTCCTAAGGACCAGGGAAGGTACTGGAAGTTTATGGCTGAGAAGTTCTCACTCGAAGCAAAGATGAGTCTTCCCCCTAGGTGACTGAGTAGGTTGTCGCGATCGAAACAAAACTGAGAGTATACAAATCTCTTCAATGCTGATTGGATCGGACCAGACTGAGATCTCCTCAGGCCGTTTGGGAAATCATTTCCTTCAAGTCTTTCTCAATCTAAACAATCACAGCAGTAATTCACTAGAAGATTCTGATTCTTTATTTTGTATACAGGTTAGTCCGTAATCGCCGTACCAGTTAGATCGACAAGAACAACCGGCGACCGTTAAGACGGACATCGGAATATATGCGTAACTGCCCCGGGAAATCGATGATGCGAAACACAATGGGTCATTGCCTGAGTTGAAATCTTGGATCATGTGTTTTCAAGCATCTGTTGACAGCTACATTCAAACATGACCCAATTTCCAGATTCGGCCTGTTGTTGGGTAAGTCCACTTTCAAGGTGCATGATAGAACCGGGGGGAGAGAAAAGAATTGATGTTTCTGTCTAGTTAGGAATAAATTCGTTTAGGAGCAGAATAGATGTAGACCAACAACAACTTCCTACGCTTTCGATGAAAGCTGAAAAGACATGAAATGTATCACGTCTTCACAAATCTGATTCCAGGCTTACTTTACCTTCAAACCAGAAAGTTTCAATGAAATATTTCCTATCGAATCTCTATATTCCATATGTCAACAATTATCTATGGTAGGAAATCAAATGTTTACATGAAATAATTCACCATGCGATATCATCGCTCAACTCACCATAAAGAAACCATGGAAGCACTGTACAGCTGTTTCATCCCTGTCAGGAATCATCAACAGTTCATATCCACCGCGTCCGAACTGGCACGCGAACCCGAACAAGGACGAATGATTCTGAGTCGAACGCCTTACCCATTACGCTACCGGGCAGGCTGTGAACGGTTTGTTGAACTTCACCACATGATGTCGCACCTATCTATCACTGATTTGCACGGTTGCTGTCCGCTAGCACAAGCAGTCGACCCCTACTGATAGATGACTTCTCTGCGGGATAGGTGCAACAACATGTGCTGAAGTTCACCAAACGTTCATAGCCTGTCCGGTAGCGTAATGGCTAAGACGTTCGACCTTGAGGTGACTTATTAGCAATACAGTCTTCTTTTGTTTCTTTCAGAATCAGTCCCATGTTTTAAAATTATCAGACTTTGAAACTCACAACTTTATTCACGGATCCCAAATTTTCTATGCAGCTCCGCTGGAACACTGTTGATGTGGAACATAAGGAGGACTAGGATGAACCCTATTCCCATTTGTGAAACCGTTTCCCGACCACGAAACACTCATGCGACAACGTCAAACAGTTGGTATTCTGGTCATTTACGGGTTAGAAGTGGTTATGAATCAGCGGATTTATTCCATGGTTTGATCATGAATGGATCAAATATTTCTATCCATCGGCCTCCATGATGTTTGATCAAAAAGTGTTGCATTGTTAACAGAAGCCAAATTTATGCAGTAGGTGATGATCTTAGACCATGACCACGTCAAAGATGATGTACATTCCATCCAAACAAAGCCCGAATAGCGTCTGTGTCAGCCAACATGCCGTGATTTACTCACAGATAGTCGCAAAACCAAATAACGAATGCATAACGTAGTTCGCCATCGAGTTGAAAAGGCACTCACTTGACACCAGGCAAGAAAATCGGGGGTTCCATATTCGTAGTTACAGTTCCACTATATGTTGGAGCACAAACTGCCTCATCATATTAACCGCAGTTCTTCTAATCATTTTCTGTTTAAAACAAAAGAACTAACGTTGTCATATTCCACCACACTGGTCATCATGGTTGTTCTTTTTTCAAGCATGGGCACAATGCATACAAAACTCAAGAAAGAAAACCATACCATTTGATACAAAGAGGACGCAGCAATTGAGTGAGTGAATCGCCAACTCGGTAAGTGTCCACAATGTCAAGTTATCCCGACTGTGCTGTTTTAATACAACAGATGACATTTATTTCCCGTCAGTTAACGCATTGCACCGTGAATAATGGTGTAACAACGAAAGGTATAATCTGTGCCATGTAGATAATCAACCGGATGTCACATTTTTTTTGCTTAGCTAGCGACTAATGGAAATGACTCGAAAGTAGATGGACCGGAAGGACGTTAAATACCATCGTCGTAGTGGTGGAACAACAAGCGTATGGATGATGGGAATCAGACTGGATGCCACTCCACAAGTGGAATTGAAGTACATACGTGAAATCGAATCATAACGAAAATCCAACAGACCCAGGATGGATAAGATTGACATCACCAAACCTATTATTGCCAAAATAGCAAGAACAAGACCGAATCCTAGCGTGATTGCCAACAACGTGTTCTGGACTCGATCGTAGTCGGATCCCTCACATGAAACATTTGCTGGTGTGTGTCTTCGCTTACGCAGCACGCGAGACGCCCAGAAACCGGTTACAGACACCACAATCAAGGGAATGATATAAGCTATTACGATATTCAGCATCATCTGGGCCCGAAGTGTGAGAACATCTAAGGTCACAACGCATGCGTTTTCATAAAAGGCGACTTGGAAAAAGCTCGGGACTGTTATGACAGAGGATGACAAGATAATAATCACATAGCATACGATCAGATAAATGATTCTTCTTTGTTTGTATGTACTACAATACACAATAGCCCAGAATCGATCCAATGCCAAACAGACGATGTTAAAATTCATTAGCATACGGAGAAATGTCATCAAGGATGCGTTTTTAAGTAAGTAACAAATGACAACATTATGGTCCCCTAGACCAACTTGTGGCTTAATCGGAATGAGCAAGCTGAAAACCGTACTGCAGATCAGCATATCGAATACACATTCGTTGTAGAGTAAACATTTTGTCACAATTGATTCCAGTTGGATATTGTACACACCACAACAAGTGATCACGTTTACCAGAGCACCGATCACGAATACTGGAGCTAGGAATCCAAAAATCACGTTTGTTGTTGTCGGTACGCGCACAGTTTCGTAAATTTGACCCCTGATTGTCGAGTTCATTTTACGCCAAAAGAAATCAGGTAGCTTGGATACGATAGAATAAACTACTTTTTGGAAGGTAGCAAATATGTCAAACAAATTCGGACCAAAAACGAAATACGTTGATATGGCAAATCAGATGACGCTTTCACACAATTCTACCTTTTATTGGTTAGTACGTGCCTAGGCGCATACAGACAAACAGCTTGCCACCTGAGATGCTTACGCTTTTGGTTGTTTCCGCACCTTTTCTCTAATCTACTCCTTGGGTAAAAAGAAAAAATCGTCTACCGGTTAACAACCAAAATGTCTAGTCGTTAATTTTGACGCCTCACGCAATTCATCAGGGACAGAATTATTCCACCTCCATCCCCATTCCCGTCAAATTAGTCTTGATGAAAATAGCATTTTTCGACTAATGATCACCTCTCGTGTGTGAAATTCAATTAAAAATTGTATCCCACTCACCTCACCCATCCTCCTCTGACCGTCAAATAGCATGTGACCAAAATGTTCACCTGTGAGACTGAATCTCCACGTACGTAACTTATTGCAATTTTGTTTGTTTGTCTGTTTTCTGGTCATTTTGTCCATTTTCTGTCTTGCGTGCACATTTTCTTTTTCAGTTTGCCTTGATGGTCCTTGGTGTGTTTCGGTACAAGCTTCAAATTGGCAACGCAGACACCAAATCTTACCTTCGAAAAACGTGTCTTTTTTTAACACTCAATCAACAGAAGCATCCAATTGGTTTCCGTAATTAGTATAGGTAGACGTTCGCACTGTGTTCCCACTTTTATCAAAAGTACATTTGCAGAATCAGCGCATCCATGTGATTTGGTAACATCAATCAGATATTTTCGATTACCTTTTTCGAGTGCATAGTTGACATTTTACACAAAGCCAGCATCGCCTTGATTTCCAGGCGTCATTTGTCTCCCAGGTCTCCATTGACTAAAACAACCTTTCAATGAACTAGATTAGTCAGTAGTCAAGACGTATTCTTCTATGACAATGTATTGATCATACAAAAAAGGACCTATGGAACTGGACGTGCTGCTAATGGCTAACAGCTTTGGGTTTCACATGACGTAGTTCAACCGGAGCAAATCATTTTCTGTTTTTTTGAACTAATTTACTAAAGCGATCGATGTCTCGTTAAAGGATGCCAAAATATTATGACACGTTTATAAAATTCATTGAAACCTGTTTGTTAATGAGCCGGCGGCGGCCAAGCGGATAGCACGGTTACTGTCCGCTAGCACACAGCAGTCGACCCCTACTGATAGATGACTTCTCTACAGGTAGCCTGAGTACAGCGACGGTTTTGGATATGACCTACAGAGCTTGATTACACATGATTCAAATGAGTTTAAAATAAATGCTCGAGTGTTTTTTTGCCAGCGTTTAGAAAATTGTGGGCTCATTTCACGAGGACTAAAAGAGCATTCCCGCCATCCCGTGTTGGTAGGTGTCCTGGAGCTACTTGAGTGTTTACCCTATGCTTCTCCGGTGTTCGCGGTTGCGGTACGTAAACCACGCCTTTCAGTTGATTTCATTAATAAATCTAACCGGGTAAGGTCTGGAGATCTCACCGGCCACGATATCCTACGGCCACAAGACCCATCGGCCCTTTGCAATCCACCGATCAGGAAAATGTTCATCTAACCACAACGGAACAGGCGTTGCGAAGTGATCCAGTGCTCCATCCAGTGGAATGTATGAACGGCTGCCTTTATTCTTCTCTAATGATGGCAAGTAGTGCAGAAATTGTGTTAACATGTGCAAGTCCCAGAGAAGAAGTGTGGTCCAACAGGGTCCTACCGTGAATGCCTAATCAAACGAGTGATTCCGGGTTGAAATGGTGATGCACATTCATTACAACACGCGGATTGTTCCGTGTCCAGTGGATTGGATTGTTTTGTGATTTACCACATGACAAAGTTCGGATGCAACTTCATTTGAAAAGGTTATATACTCACACAAAGTAGGCCGCATTTAGAGTGACTCAACAAACCAGTTACAATAAGACACACGTTCTTCTCCATCTTTGACTTTCAATCCAAAACCGTGATGAAATCTAAAAAGACAACATTTTAGTCGATGTCAATTACGTCTCGCAGGAAGTGTACATACAAAACGCTGTTGTGTAAACTTCCTGGTGCAGATATAAGAGTATGTTTGAACAAAATTGTGTAAGACGATTTCGACCCTTTCAGTTGTCACCGCCCTGTGGACTACTGAACGGCGGCTACGGTGAAAGGAACCCGACTCCACTAACTTCATTTTCGGTCGCCTCACGGTGGACAGTGCAGATGTCTTTTTTCTCAGGATCTAACCGTTTGAACTCATTGCACGTAGCTGAAAAACTGCGGCTGCACACGGTCAACAAAACCAATTCACTTTTGTCATTCAGCGTTAGGTCCATAACGAAGATTGTCTGAAAATGAAACGATCGATCCGAGAGCCATAAAAAAACCGAAAACATGAATATTGCCTGCATTCCATTCCCTTAGCGCTCTCACCATCATCCGAATTTAGGACGGACTCAACTCGTCCTACCTGGTCCGTTTGCACCTTGATTTTCTCGAGTAATCTTCATTCGTGGGCCCGTGAATGGTCATGACGGTCACAGTTCAGCCTGGCGCACATGCCTGGCCTGCAGCTAAGGTCATTGTTTTTGAGGCCCGATCAAACCTTTAGTCACTTGCCCTCTTCGCATCCAACTCGGCCTCATTGACCTTGTACATGATGACACAACCATGACTGAACTGACGATTGTCGAGCCCGTGTGCTACAGTGTCAGTGTCGGTGTCTGCTTAGGTTCGGGTGGAAGATCAAAGGCTTTCATTGTGCTTCGGAATCAGACCATTTCTCTTGTCTTCCTGTATGATAATGGTAAAACCTAAAACCTGTGGTGTTTACACGCAAGAGACCATTTTCATCGCTCCCCCTTCAGTAGGCGTGACAGGAGTGGGCAACAAACGGACTACAGCCGCTATAACTTCAATTTGTCATAATCATTTGGGTTTACAGAACTAATTCAGCCACAGAGCACGTTGATTCGAGACGATCAGCCAAACTGCAAGTACCATCTGATAGGTCAACTGAAATGTGGCCCGGATAGGTCCGAAATGGTGCGCGAAACACACACCATACCACATCACACCATACCATATCACACGACCGCACGTTCGCGCATCGGCAGTGTTTCATGTTAGTGCGCTACTTCATGGTGTGGCAGCGAAAGCAGACCGGCATGACCCTGTCACAGTGACTGACCTTGACTGGGTGTGTGCCCTCGTGACAATCGATCAAGCCAAGCAGCTGGCTGAGACGGCCGATCGCTGGGCTGCTAAGCCCGCAGCGGTGATCGCACACCGGTAGTCGTGCGCGCAGGCGAGTGGGCTACGTCGAACGGAGCAGTCTCGATACGAAAAAGGGACCGACATGACGTTAATTAATGGAACGAAATTGAGTTTCAATATATATGCTTGCAGTAATGTTAGCTCACCGTAGACCTTGGATCGGTTAACGGAATTACCTATTCCTGAAAGTCTAAATACAAATGCGTTGCGCAACTGATGTATCCAATAATCAACAAAATTACGAGATTCGGCGAAACCACGAAACATCATAAGAAAATAGAAGGACACCAGTTTATAACATTCTTCTTTCACGACAACTTCGTTTTCGTGAGGTTCTGATCGCTGAGTTTGGCGTTTAGGTCGCAAACGTTTCATGACCAGACGAAGTGACATCGTCAGTAAGAGTCATTTGTATTGAGGATAACTTTCCAAATCGTTTGACGGATAAATAAATAAATTCAGAGCAGCATGGCCAATTTCCAAAGGCCCCGCCTACCTTCGTTCGTGGACCAAAACTCCGCGATCACAGGCTGAGATCAACCTCTTAGGTGCTTGCTAAAATTTGGCAAGTTCTAATTTCTGAAAATTTTCTAAGCTTGTTTGTCTATAAACTATAAGCTATAAACTATAGGTCCACCTGGACATGCGTGAGTGAATTTTTCTATCCATAGGTCAAACGTTCTCTTATTCGCATTATATCAGTCTGTCTTTAGGAACAATTCTATTGTCTTCATCAGTAGGCTAGTAGGTTCACATGTGAAATATAACTTTATGGCACAACAACGCAGAACTAGCCACGGGAAACTAAGACATTACTGTGCTGACCAACCATTCAGTTCTCTTGGTGCTATGTAATAGACTACTTGAAAATCACAACAACTCTTTTCATCCAGTAAACAGATAAGTGTAACGTTTGTGTATGTTTCGTTTTATTGTCTACTCTATGAGCGGAAACGCTAGCCAACAATTCGGAGTCGATCTGTTCGCGATCATGGAAAATCCAGTGGCAGACAAAGGTGAAACGTTACTGAATGGTAATGGTGAACGTATCTTTGTAACCCGGACCGGAAAACTTAGTGGCTATGACATTCGACCCACAGTAATTCGTCCAATTTTTTTTAGCAATATGAATGCACAATGCTGCTGGCTCCTTGCAGAGATGAAACAGGTGCACAGTGAGAGAGAACCTCGACGAGTTTCTGTAGTAAGCTGGTTGTTGATAGCAAATTTCCTGTATACATTGTAAGAACTACGTTTACTAGTGTAGCAGTGAGCAGTGAAAACAAAATCGAAGTTCACTGGCATGGACAGTTTGAGCCTGAGTTGTGACTTCAACTTCCTACCCACTTTGTAATATCGTTTGAAGAAGAAACTTATTTATCAGTTGATTATGAACTTCTTGGTCCTCATTTCAAATTCGAAACTGTGTTCTCTCAGTTTCATTTGGTTCATTTCTGGTGGTGTTCGGTGTTGACGGCACATCTGCCCCCGTGAAGTGGTCTTGTTTTGCGGGCGTTTGTATGTTCGAATGCGTTTTTTTAACCACGTCAGATACGGTCACATTTTCCGATGGCGCGAAAATTCGAAAAGAAGTAATTGCATCAACGCTCCAGGTTGCCCCAATTTTCACATCGCAAAGACAAAATGGCATATTTTGTCTTCAATTTTGCAGGAAGATTGTTTATCTTTGAAGTAAAAAATGAGCATCACTCTCTCCGTGCTTTCTCCTGTATTTTCCCTAAGGGAATACTGAGGTAATCGCAGGTTATTCGACAAAACAACCGACGGCCCCATATGTACAAGGCGGCCATCCATTTAAACAAACTCCCATTCACCTCACAATCAAATTCGATCCATACAGAATTGGGCAAGAAGACAATCACTTTCCGCTAAAGCTTTCTAGAAGTGACCATATATCGGACCACTCTTCAAACCGGAAAAGTTCTAGTACCACCACGATAAACGATAACGCCCCCAAATCCACTGCACAATAATACGTTATGCTTGCTGTTGAATGTTAGTTGCTTATCGGTTCTCAAAAGTGGAAACAAGTGAAAAATAGGATGGGTCCCGTAAAATGATACAAATACAATGCGTATAATTTGAGTGAAGTTGGAAAATGACGCATGACATTGCAAAATACGAGGATTTATTAGCTACCGTCAGCAAATGACAATAGAGAATAGATCTAAAACTGGAAAAAAGTCGGAAACTAGCATTTCTTATTTGAATCACAACTGTGACAGAATCCTCCAATGTAAATGGATGCAAAATTTTTCAACATACCTAAAACTGAATGCTTTTCCGTAAGAATCATCAAATATGAAGCAATGCGAACAGAAGTCCTTGAATACATTTTGCTCGCATGGGCATAATCTTAATGCTGTTTTGTCTTTGACAGACACTCGTATCATAAAGTGCTAATGAATGTATTGCAATTTGCTATGGAAGACAAATTCCTGAATAGTAGTCTGAGAACGACGTTCTCTTGGGCAACCCTCTGCAGATCGGAAGTAAGTAACATGGGGCGCTTGTCTTCAATTTATTCTGTTGTCTTCTGAATTCTGTTAGTCATATGAAGGCTCTATAATACTGCGTGTATATAGTAATGGAATGAATAAGCACATGCCTCCACTCACACGCATGCATACCGAAATCGATCGATGCCTCTGATAAGAAGTGGTCGGTGTACTTGAACGACGGAGTGATACACGTTGATCACGGCAATAAATACGACTTTTATCCGTCGCCTTAGGGACAAATGCGTGAAAAAGGATGAAGCTTGAACGCATGTTCCATTATAGAAATCTGTCTAACTTCTCATCGCGAGGTATCCCATGTCTACGTCCACATTAACCGCGCTTCCACCTTGATTAGATACGGGAATGAAGACTCAAGTACTAACAACCGTCCTGTTATCGGGGCGACGCTCCTCATAGTCTAAAAGCATGAACAATTGATCCAATCCATACAAACAGTATTGTGTTTAATGACAAACTGGTATACCGTGCCTACATCTAAGTCAACTAATCTCTAACCAAGTTTGTGCACGTTGAAATAAGACTCACGTACCAACTCGTGAATACATGCGGAGGTACGAACAATGCACTCAGTAGTCAAGGAGGTCTGCGCTCATAATCAGCCAGTGGTGACCCTGAATGAAGCCGTTCGCACCGTCACCTTATCCACTACCATTGGCTTCCTTCATTCTTTTGTCTGATCTATTACCCTTTCCTTTCAGTCGACCCTTGGTGAGTACAGGTCAGAACGAAATCAGTGTTGCATCGTGTTCTCGCTGCGGTGGAAATGAAGGTAGTTATTGCATACAAGCGTAGTCCTCGTCGCTACGGTAGCGCGAACACACGAAAAAGGTTTCCACGAGCAGCATACAACGCATTCTATCCCTCGGGTGGTGGAATCCAGGTCCACGTTTGATTGCTTCTGTCTGCAGACGCTGCATGAAAGCTTGTGTTGAAGGCAACAGCCGACAATCTTACGTTGCTTGGCTTCAGCACCCACCGTGAAAATAATCAAAATGGGATGTTAGAAAACCGGCAAACAAGATTCATAAACAACCATTTACTTCCATTTTTGTAACAGCGAAATTCGACATAATTCAAAGGGAAAGAAGAAGAGTGAGAACCAAAGTGATCGCAGAGCCATTTCTGTTGGCTTATAATGTTTGGCATTGAAAAACGCGGAAATCGGATTCAAACAGCGTAAAATCCGTCTAAATAAAATGGAAAATTGAAACAGACCCCAGTAGCATAAACCAAGGTAGCTTCACAACACGACGCGAAAAAACAACAACACCACCATGAGAGCGCAGTCGACATGGGTTCTGGTTGCCGATATTTGTGCACGATTTACAATAAACATGGAGTATACGGTTTTTGTACGATGGAAGATATTATGAACACCAGGATGGAATAGCTGCGGGATCACCACTTGGACATTTTCTTGCGGACAAAGTCCTGGCCAAGCTGGAGCGCGGACCGCTGCGAAACGTCATCTCGAGTGTTGATTTGTAATCCAGATATGTGGATGGCTTATCTCAAGCTGAGGATCCAATCATGCCTGGAAGGTCAATGGGTAGAGGCCTGACGAAGTAGTCTCCTGGTCCTCCAAGTTGGGGGTTGATCTGAAGTTAGCAAGCCCAGCGTAAGACCGAGTGGAAGAATAATTGCAAATCCAAGTAGATGGGCGCCCCACCTCAGCCTGTACCCGCTGCTTGCGGTAAGGTTATTGTCAAGAACCAAAGGCCGTGGTATTCGAGAACCCTAATCGTTCTTCCTCTCAGTGGCTTGGACTCCTTAAGCAAGTATCTGTCCACGAAATCGCCCATCGAGTACAACGCCCACAGATAATTCCATACTGCATCGGTTGTCGCGCAGGATAATCAGGACCGCGCTGCCGCATTGCAATCGAGGCGCAGGTGGGGTGGGTAGTATAAAGTATGCTACTGCTACAGAGTTCCGCCTCCTCTTTATTCAACCTGTCTCTCTGTCTCCATACCCAATCTGTTTGCCCCTTTCTGCCTAAGCCCATAGTATCTCAATGATAAACACGCCCGAATACTCGCAACGGTTTATTGTCAAGTTAGTGTAGTAAAGTGGTTTTCAGTTCTGTTAGCTCACATTTCCTCAAGCCTCGTCAGCCTGCTGAATCTGGGTTCCGCTTCAATGTGCGCAGACTTAATGCAGGCTGGCCAAACAGACGTGTTTGGGCTCTGAACAGTGGACTCACTTTCGATTGATGTCTGTTGTGTGCAGTGAATTCAAGTGATTCGAGTAGAGTAAAATTCAAGGCTATACTGCGCCGAACGTCTCGGCAAGATATTTTCTTCGCACTTCAGGAGAACGAAGCAGCTCAAGCTTGTGGGTGCAACGTGGTGTAGGAATAGTCTTTGAGTGAGAGGCTGAAGAGCCCTTTCAGATTGGATCCAGTTAACAGTCGCTTGTGTGCCATGAGACTGCAGGGGAAATCAGTCGGCGTCCGAAAAGGAATAGTAAGTGTTAAGCGTAAAGTTTAAGTTGTTTCTCGGCATACGCTCAACAGAAACTGCAGTCACTGATAATGAGAAAGAAAATTTTAACCGCTAACCTCGATCACTCTGTTCGGAGAGCAAACGCTCTGACATTGTAGTGGGTAGCGTGATTTAATGCAATCAAGTTGGCAAACTGAGTGCATCGGAGTCCTGTTTTAGGTGGGCGATGCGCCTATGCCTGCACAGCGAACAGAAAACGGAGAAAAGACTTCTCCAATTCTGGGCAATAATCATTATTCCTATCTAGTACAAATTCCCCGACAACAGTTCGCGTCGCAAACAGGCGACGTGGCGTTCTAAACATCGACAGGTTCACTGAAGTCAGATTGAACCATATCGCAAGTTAGCTACCGTTGGCGCAGTTCTTCCAGAACTGGTAGATCAATGGACGCACAGTACGTCAAATCGGAACCAAATGCGTTAGTTTAATGCGATTTTGCTGCAGCCTCAAATGGGCCATCCCGACGCAGGCCACAAACCGACTGGCTGCTGAACGTTTGTCCTGATTCGGCTTTCGCCAACAAGCTACGAACTGAAGCTATCGCGAGGAACTAAGAACTGCGACTAGTGGCAATATTAGACGATCAGTGATGCAAATTATAGCGGCCTATGCATTTGGCAGCGAATGTTCGCCTGCGGTCCAGATCTAGGTTTCATCAAAAACATGATCTCGCGAGAATTCGCTGGGTCTAATGGAGCAAAATACGCGAGCTGTCTAGCTGCAAGGAAATGAATAAGATGCGTCCGGCAAGTTGCAGCGTCAGTTGACCAATAAGCCTAGGAATGACCCGATAAACCGGTGGGTTAATGTAGCCCGAAGAGATGGAAGTGGCGTCCGTTTCAGGTATACAGTCAAAGATTGTTTAAGCTTATACGCGACAGCGGTGGGCTTGTGAATCTTCGGTTAAGTGAAGTCGTGTGCGAATAAGAATAGAGAGCTCCATCCATGGTAGACAGGAAAGACCTGGGACCCGTTGGGCAGAACATTTCAAGGAAATCAAGTTTAACTGGCCACAACGCTAAATCGTATCTAGTCCGACGTCTGGAGCGTAATCCTTGGAGGTGTCACCTTGAATCCCCCACGGAAGTGGAGTGGAGTCGAATATCGGCTTCTGAAGAGGGGAAAATGCCGCCGGTCCCGCTACCTTCCCTCAGTTCTTTCAAGTTGGGTTGAGAGTGTGCTGAATGAAATCACTTAAACCTCCTTGCTTTCTGTGATATTGGAACGAGGAGCGTATCCCGCTAATCGTGGGGTTTAGTCACTGATTATACCATCTCAAGAAGGGCACATGCAGCCGACTGTACCAAATCATCGTGGGATTAGTTTAATTCCGATAGTTACTAAGGTGTTAACTTCGATAATCCTGCACCGCTTGACAACCGATTCGCGAGTGTAATATCCCGCGAACAAACAGGTCGTATTTCGGCAGGTCGAGGTTGCATCGACCAAATATTCACTCCTTCGATCAGATACTCGAACGGTCGCCCACACGCACCGACGCCTACGATGCTTAGTCCTTCCTCGACTGAAGTGGCTTTCGATTCACGTGGTCGACCGGCACTAAACCCAGTGCTCTCACCGGAAGGGTATGCCAAACGAAGTTTTGTGGAACCTGTTGGGAGCATTGTACTCGCATACCTATATGGTCGCGTGTAAGGTATACGGTGAACTGTCACTGGTTGGGGGGGGGGGCGTTCATTCGAAACATACTAGTGGCGGTTCGACAAGGGTTCTCATCTCTCCATTCTTCGTCAAACTTTTGTCCTGGACGAGGTGATGGAAGAGCTTTAGGAAGGTCCTCCGGACGTAGGAGTGGATCTGGGAAATGGAGGAAAAGCTATGTGACCTGGATTAAGCAGACGACATCGTGTGCCTGTTCGAGTCTGCGGACCATGCCAAACGGGCACTAGATAGACTGTCCGAGATCCGGTTGCTCGCTTGGCATGTGCTTTGCAAAACCTTCAAAGTGCAAAAAGTGCCTGTACAGGACTGGACGACAGAAGCGCGAACTTGATACTGGATGGAGAGGATTTGAACGATTGTGGACTGTTTCACCTAAAAATAAACATTGCAGACGAGAGTTTGCTGTCTAACTCCCTTGGTAGCTGCGTGTCTAACGATGGTAGCTTCGGGATTGGATGTTCAAGAGGTAATGCGTAAATATCCCAAGGCTCGTGCAGCTTACGGCTGGATTGAGGCAATTGTGGCGTCGGCCTGATATTCACTGAAGTTGAAAAAGGTCATGTGTACTGTGCTGCAGTTGCGGTTCAGTTCTGTTGTACGGTTGCGAGATCGTGGAGTGATGGCGTGTGGAGGCGATGTTCCGTCGGTTGAGGTTTTCGACAACCGATGTTTATCGTAGTATGGCTAGGATGGATGGAAGACCGGGTGAGTAATATTGAGGTTACGGAAATCTGATATTGGGTGCCAACTTCTGAGAATAGCTTGTTTCAACGTATTAAACCTAGTAGACTACGCTGGTTGGGTCACGTGTTGCGTATGACGAGCACTCGTCTACCGTACCATGCCTTATTTTGTGTTCCTCCTAAGGAATGGAAGAAGCCAGTGGGAGGCCAACAGATGACGTGGCAACGTGGAGAATTGAGAAAATGTACAGCGAAGTTAAGGTAAAGTAGGTGTCCTCACGCCTTCCGTGGTTGGGGTCCCGAAGGACCTCATCGACTTGCTGCTGGAGACACTGTAAGGATATGGCAAGTGAAACCGTGAACAGTGGCGATCGTGCTGGTCATTTTCTATTCGAATCAGAATGACTTGAAAACACGTGCGTTTGTGCAGTTAGACTGTGTGCGATGAGCTCATGTGTTCACGCCGACCTCGGATAATCTTCACGTTCTCTCTGCGTGTTAAAGTAGGAGATTGTACCAGCCGAGCTACTGGCTGGAATGACAGCGATCGGATGTATATCTGCGGAGAGAGAGTTCTCTGTTAAGATATGGAGAGCGGGTCTATGCGGCTCGAAGATAGAGAGTGGTTGGCACCTGCGCATTGTTGTAAGGCATTCAGGAGAGAATGAGAGATGAGTGAATTTTATCACTATATGCACCTGGAGAATAGAGACGACGCATGTGGTGAGCTGTCGATACCTCCAGTCACTCTCTATCATTCTGTGTTGAGAGGTTGCGACCACCCAGATCCACTTATCCAGCAAGTGCACATGAATCGTCAGAATGCGTTGCCTAGATGACAGGGCCTGCAGCCGATTGGAGAAACGAAAGAGCGAGTTAGGAGAGAGGAGCGACGCTAAAGAGTGTACATTCGCGAACGACAATATAACACCACCATCTTATACTCTTTCTCGTTTGTAGATCATAAGAAAGCAGTCGAACAGACATGTGTGGTGGAACGCTAGTACAACAAATATCTATCTATGTATCGTAGGATCGGAGATGCGTTACGGACGTGTACTGCACAATCTATATAGGAACTGATACGCTGGACGTCATGGCAGGTATCGTGCCCAGATGGCAATTACTAGAGTCGTGATATATATATATTCACTTGTCGTGAACAAAGCGCCGCCCGAGCGCACACCACGAAAACGCGGAGATGAGACATGCGGCTCAATAAATAAGGAGAAAACAATTCGCAATGCTGACACTACTATCGAGAAGCCTTTTGAGAAGGAAATGGAGGGTTGTGAAAGCGGATTGCGATAGCTTGCGTCGTGCATAAGATAAGACGCTGCCAACCTAGACTGTTGACTCCGGACTTCATACGGGGCAATGAAAACATCTTTGCGTCACATACCGTGTAAGTATAGTCGTGATAGATATGAAACCGCAATGCTATAGTGCAACTCAATTGTTCCTTTGCTGCAACGCATTTCCAGGATGGTGCATGCGGAAGCATTCAGAAAAGTCCCCTATTGTGCACTCGAAAACAATTTTTCGTTGCCCTTCACATCCCCTGACCTACCCTTCACCCAAATGCAAATAATATTTGGCACAACACCCATGCATTTTTGGATCAAGCATGGGACACCACCAAGTTCCTTTCCCATCCATATTTTGATTGATTAGTCCAATCTCTTTAGATTTGTTTCCCGTACATATTTTGATATAATAACATGAAAGGAATACCGGAGAGCGAACTTGTTTGCCAACTTATCTTTTCTCAGTGCAGTGGCCAAGTGGATAAGGTCGTGGCTTTTGAACGTGAAGGTCTCGAGTTTGAATCCTCACACCAACAGCCAACTTCCCCACTTGACAGCCCTTTGTTGGCCGCGGCCCCCTTCTTGAAAACTGATGTACATTGTTGTTTCATTAATAAAGGAAGTAAAACATAAAAGACAAAAAAGGATTGTCGTAGAGCTCGCAATTCGACAAGATTTCCAGTGTGTTCCAAAGCGCTGTTATTTTCGACAAACCAAAGAGAAGCTAATTGTGAAATGCTTATTCCTTACGGAAGCGGTCCATGTTATCGGCTTCTTTAGAACAGCAGTTGAATCAATAGCTAGTCAGTTCTCTGCAGCCAGTTATATATTGGAAAACTTTCAGCTTTCGGTATTTTAATTCATATTGGATCTACCAATGTGAGCCGGAAAAATCGAGGTCCACATTAGCATTGATCCTCTGATAATACGAGTGTGAACCATCAATGCATACTATGATAACGAAAACTAGAAGTAAGTAGCTAACGTCGACTGTGTCAAGAATAAACCTGCGTACTCGTGGACGAAGTATCCAAAGGATTCACCTGCAGAGAAGTCATTTATCAGTAGGGGTCGACTGCTGCGTGCTAGCGGACAGTAACCGTGCGAATCAGTGATAGATAGGTGCAACATCATGTGGTGAAGTTCAACAAGTCGTTCAGATCCTGCCCGGTAGCATAATGGGTAAGGCGTTCGACTCAGAATCGTTCGTTCTTGTTAGGGTTCGCGTACCAGTTCGGACGCGGTGGATATGCACTACTGATGATTCCTAGCAAGGATGAAACAGCTGTACAGTGCTTCCATGGTTTCTTAATGGTGAGTTGAGCGATGATATCACATGGCGAGTTATTTCATGATTCATCAATTATCAAAATGGAAACTGGTCAGGAAAGAATTGGGTCTGAGTTTGAAACTGATGGAACCGTCGAATGGATGTCACAAGGTTCGGTTCTAACGCTGGACGAAATACGGATCCGAATCTAGGCGGAATAGGAAAATCCAGACAGCATTTCCACCATCGGACGATACTTGGGTAGAAGACTGACGACTGATACACCCGTACGTCCAATACTTGTTTGACCCCAACACCGGTGTCAACAAAGATTGTGCAGAAAGCACGTTCATAAAATGATATCCAATGAGATCAAAATTCCCCTGATAGTTGGATTTGATAAGGCGAATTTCGAAGAAATGGTGAAAGATCCAGTAGTGTTATGAATGCAGTAAGGAGGACTGCTAGTTGTCGTGGGATGAATTTCCGTTTGACTGGAGCCACCTTTGAAGATTTTGTAAATAACGAAATCGAATGCGGGTCTTGCCTAAGTAATAACTGTAAACGATGGCTCTGTCTACTGGGTGATAGGCAACAGGTTGTTATCGCATGTGATAGCAAACGTTGTCACTGAAAACTGTATACCCTTTTCAACGGGGAAGAACTAAGCGGGAGCTGAGCTTTTTAGTCTTAATCCTTGTTAATTCATGATCTCGACCTTTTATGCATTTCGACCGGTCATGGATAGATTGACACAATAAATGATCATTCCAGTTTTGCGTGGTAATCTTTCGGAATGTGTAGGCTGGAGCATTAGTGTAACGAATGTTTGCGAAATTATTATTTTCATGAAATAATTCACTATGTGATATCATCGCTTAACTCATTATTAAGTAACCATGGTAGCAGTGTACAGCTGTTTCATCTTTGTAAAGAATCATGAGCAGTGCGTATCCACCGCACCCGAACTGGCACGCGAACCCTACCAAGGACGAACGATTCTGAGTCGAATGCCTTAGCCATTACGCTACCAGACAGGCTGGAGTCAACGCTCAGCTAATGGATTCCACCCCACCTAAAAGCTATGTTTGCAATATCCTTGAGGACAGTCTTTATAATCAATTTCGAGGCTTTTATTGTATTAGTCTCTCCGGCTACCGAAACTCCATCAAAATCGTAAAGTTGGGATGAAACGTCTCGAATTGCCCTATTCCAATTCGGAATGCGATTGAATCGAAGTATAAAATAGTGAAATCGCCGAAATTTTTAACTTCAGTGCGCACAATATAATACAAAATTTTTCAGGTACGAGATAATTACAAGAACACCTGACATCTCGATCTTTTATTGTGGATCATTAACACCCTCGATCTTCTTTCCATGGAAACAATGGTTATGTCAGGAACAGAATCAATTTTTTGTATGATCAAGTTGAAGAGTACTGCCTCATATGTTTGACCGAAGGAAATAATGGAACTACATATAGCCCGTAACATACTGCTCCATCTAATTGGGATAGGCAACACATTGACATCATTTGAGGCCACAAAATCTATGATTTCGTCGGCGTTTCAGGCTGCCATAAATGATCAATCTGATTTTCACGAAACATCTTTAACCGCCCCCGATTCTCGGTCATTTGGGGCAGCAGTTTACTATTACGTACCTCGGAGAACCGAATATATTAAGGTAACCCATCTGCCATAATGCGCAACGCATGTCCCATTCACTTTAGTCTATTCAAATACAGTTTCTGTCTCATAGATTGAGTTCTATGACTAAATGTATCAGGCCTATGCTCAGCATGACCAGTACAACCGACCCAAAACTTTCCCAACTGCAATATGAACACCGACATCTGACCTCTGCAATCATGTTTTGCAAGCTCATGGCAAGTTCGAGTGCACCGCTGTCGTGTAAGTTTGGCCTTTGTTCTAATAGCGGATATCACTCCGGGCCCCTCAGATATCGCAATTTGCTAAAAGCCTGCTAAACGCTATGCATACGCGACGACGCTTCACCTGATATACGATAACTTGGTAAGATGTAACTGCACCTATGGCTTGGCTTATTTACGTTGCCCAAAGCCGTGGTTGGAAGAACAGGGCTCGGTCTACGGGCAATCCAGTCCTGTAACAGTACTTTACACTTTGAAGGCATACAAGAATCTCAGCCACACATATACTATTGTTTAGACAGTGGAAAAAATCCTGCAAGTTACTCAAGTCCTCACTAAAAAGAGCAATATCGTCCGTATGCACTAAATCAGACAATTTGTTGTTTGACCTTATATCAATCAGGAACCGGTAGCTGCATTTTGACATTGGCGTCAGACAGTCGAATAAGCTAGCGTCCTCGAAGAGTATTTCGGTCAGTAACATAGTTCGGCTGAAAAGGCTGTTACTTTATCAGCTTTCGAATATCACGGATAACCTTTCTCAGGACTAGGTAACAAACGAATGAAATCGGTTCACCCTATCTGGTCAGACAAAAGTGAATTGTATTCTGTTCCAAACATCATTTACTCAAAGAATCGAAAATTGGTAACATGACCCAGAATACAAATCACGAGGTTCGTCATGTTTTGAAAGTAATCATACAGCTCAGACTGTGTTACTGGAATCCTATGATTTCCACTGATCACACATATGGTTTAAGTGATTGTGAGGCCTTTGGTGTTGACCACCCTTCAGGAAACACCTTATTGGAGTATTCTGCGACCTTCTGACGACTCAGACAGTCCCTGAGAAGCTACGTATGATGTGATCGATTCGTATTGGTCACCATTGAGGTCAATATGGGTGCAATGCGTGCGACGGTGGATGAGAATACACAGATGACGGGGACACAGATAAGAAAATTCATCTGAATTCTGTCCAACTTTATCCACACCTTTCTCTCTAATAAGCTTCGATTTAATTGCACTATCGACTGAAATAGAACCAGGAAGCAATTCCAGTAACTTCTTACCATATTATGCTTTCTAGATTCAATGTTGATCTTTCAGCTGACAATAGCTATGCATTCTTTTCAAAATTAAAAGTCCACATGCATCCGACAACGTACATCATACCTCATTCCGCGATACTGACGAGTGATCCACCTTTTTATAACAGATGATATCTCTTCCCGGGCAGCTGTTTGTGAAACTACTGCAAGGTGAAGATCATCAGCCACATGGATAATATTTAGGCGAATATGTGTCCCAAAATAGTTTGTTTTAATTTGAACTGGCTAGTATATATACCATGAAAACTGGGCGCCATGTCTACTGCGCTGTCATGGCTGATCGTGCGAACGTGTCTGCTGGAGTTGTTGATGATTCCCATACTTTCTTCCCGGGTAGTTGGTGTTGCTTATAATGCATTTTCGGATTACGAAAACAATGTTCGCATTTTTCACAGAAGACGTCTATATGCCCATATATTCATAATAGTATCACCTTAGAGAATTGGCTCCCAGAACATCCTTGCTCGCTTTCCTCTTCTTTCTCGCATGGTCGCGTTACATACTGCTGTGCTCATAATCCGCGTAGAAACCGACCTGGACGAAGGTAAGAGAATTACTGTACCAAATAATTATTGATTTCAAATGTCCAAATATCCAGTGTCAGGCGAATGTTGTAGTTCTTGTAGCCAGTAAGCACTACTTGGTGATTGGGTGTTTTCTTCAGCACCATCGTTCGTTCCACTTTGGTCACGAGTGCTATCATGTGCGCAACTGTAAGCTTACACCTGAGCAGGAGGCGCACATTACGAGTTTCATTGAAGTTTTCGGCAGCGAAACGGGCAATGTGTAGATACGTTCAGGAAAATAATCAACCTGTTGATGTCCGTAAGGGATATAAATAGTCCTCGCCGTAAGTTTAGGCTGATGGACCGTCGGAACGACGCTGTCCGAATTAAAGATTTATTATGTGAACAAGTTTAGGCTGAGATTTCTGAAACGAGATAGCATGGTGAGACGCGCGTTATTCTGTCCCTCACGGTATGGGTTACTTAGCGGACAGATAACGTGAGGTAATATTAGCGGACGCCACCCACCAGATGGTATGGGGCGGGTACATTCTATGGCACACGATTCTGGTAGATGATAGTGGGTTAGGAAAGTCGTTCTTTTATGTACTTTTGCCCAACGAGACCGGGATATGCTACTGTCGTGCGATAATTCCCATGAAAAGCATGCAGCCCTGTACGGGTAACGTGAAAAACGGTGGTCGTGGATAGCAGTTTGACTCAGTTAAATGCAATGCAAACTACCTATCCGAAGGCCGAATCGATGTGTCTCAGGATTCACCGATCCAACGGGACAAATGCAGCATGTGAAGAATGAAATACCCAGACGTGGATTTGGACGACGTATCGGAATGGGTCCAGTGCGACTTCTGTGGACGGTGGACACATTGCCAATGTGGTAACTACCTGGGCGAGGACGTCTGCGTATGTGTTCACTGCCTCACGACAAGCATTATGTGCATACCGCAAATGCGGCATTCGACTGACAGTTGCACTGTGACTCGTCTATTAACCATTTTTCTTTTTCCGTTTACAGCTGCGACAGTAGAACCGGGGAACAATGAAGACGGAGGCCAGACACGCGGTGACCTTTGACGGACGCCATGCCCAGGAACCAACCAGCGACCGAAGGACGAAACCGAGAACGTAAAACGGCACCATTAGTGCAACCACTATCCGATTTCGGAGACTGATTACGCATAGGATTATTGTTGCATTACTGTTGTCCCGCTGATGCGTGAGTCTCCTTTGAAGTATTCAATAACTGTTGGAGCTTAGTGAAATAGGCTGTACGACGGGCCAAACGTGCATGTCAAAACTCTCGTGGCCCGCTGTTTTGTGTGACCGTAAATCGATGGCCAGCTGCTCAATGAATTACGATTGCCTTAGGTTCCAGGCATAGGCTGTTGATAGCCTCGTGCGAACCAACCTGCATCAGCTGTATACCTCTTTTTGTACCTTTCATTACCTATGCAGAAGACTGTTTCCAGGGGACATGTGTGCGAGGCAAAATGATACTATGGAAGGAGTACTGACTGAATGCATACATAATTATTTAAAGGTATTAGTAACCACCAATACCTTTTTTCATATTCGTCGGGCACATGTACTATCATCAACCCATAACCATTGAATCCATTGGACGGGTATTTGTCTAATAATTCACAGGCAACCACGTATATACATATCCATGTATAGAAATATATGTACCTATGTATAAACACATATATATTATATGTACATGTATATGGAATGAAATATTCATGTGACAACAAGTTATATCCACTGCATTGATAAACCGGATTGTTTGGGTTATACAGAAAGTTAGTCTTAGCGACCGTGAGACGACTAGCTCAGTTATGGCGCACTATGTGTATATACTTATTCACAAACATTTGCATAGGGCGATTGCTATACAAATGCATAGACATGTATGCATAAATATATATAGCCTATTATATATGATAATTCATGTATTTCGGCACAGAGAATAAAATGAAATGACCTTTTGTGCATTATTCCCCCTACGATTCCAATATACCAACCAAAACTATAAAAAATAACGGATTTGACATATCAAAAAACACTTTCCATTTTCACAAAACTTTTGCAATTATTTGTTTCCTCCCGGGGAGCGTTCCCTCATGCTTTTCACTTTTTTTCCAATTTCGACAACTAGCAAATAATAAGCTTTCAACAGCGAACGTAACCTATTTTCACGCGATGGACAAAAGGGGTCCCACGATTTAAACGGCCGCCAAACATGGCCGTTTCGCGGGCTGGACACATCGTCAGTAACCCCACCTACTGGTTCTGCACGAACGGTCAAATACATTACACACACGTGAACATACAAATTTCACACATCCCACTCGCACGCCCCACAAAAGTTGCTTACGGGGACGAAATGTCCGACTCCTTGTCGCGTGATAAACGCCCGTCGGAAAATAGGTTTAAGCTCATCGTTCGCTATCGTTTGATGTCTGTAAACGGGCCCTCATGCATTCAATAAACGACCTGCTCGATGAGCGGTTGTTCTGTCTCCCAATGGTGAATTTGTAACAGGTTACCTCATCGTAGATAAATCAATTGTTGCGAAGACCGCAATTTTTGTCACGTGCAAACAGGTGAGTTAAGATTCAAAGAGTCTTAGAATCGAGAAATATCTCTGAAACCGGGAATAGCTGGAATATCCTTGATTTGTCTTGTGTTTTAACGAAAATGGAAATGTGTCTGATAGTTCGTCCGACCCGCGTTAACGACATTCTCTTCCATTTCTTTTTATTTCTGAACGTCGGAGATCCACTGAACCTCGGAAAGCAAGCACCAACATGGATGTCAACCAGTGTTTCCGGGTACAATACACATGCATTTGACGTAACATGTGTCCTGTCGCCCACGGACATTGTGGTCAAGTCGAGTTTGCACTAATTCGCAATCGCTGTATGAAGTGGTGCATTGCTTCCATAAGTGCAACTTTGAAAAATGAAAAATCACCAATCACATTTACGACTGACCGATAATCCAAGTACGATCACGTCTCCGACAGCCAGTAATGCAGAAAGAGTGAGAACAAAGTTAGATTACAAACGAGAATGAACTCATTAAAATCAATACACATGCCGTAAGATCGATCCTCACCGAACACCAATCTGACGTGCTCAGTTGCTACTGATAGTCACACGCAACTTGAAGGAAACAGTCTGAACAAACTTTCTACCAAGGCGAATAGAAGTTTTCAAGAGACAAAAATGGTCAGTCGTTTGTGAACTACCTCGGTCACTCGACTGATTCTAATTATTTGATGATATCAATCCTAGAATTGGATACTTTCAATGATAGTCTTGCGTTACTTAGTCCGGATGAGGACGCGCTACTTTCGAACTTTTGATACAAGCACTGTCGGACCGGTGGAGTGTATCATCAAGTAATTGTAAAACTTGCCTTGAGAAAGACTAACGACAGCAGTTGAAAAGTTGGCGCATTACATCTACCAACAAAGCTGTGTAATTAACATTATTACATTATTACACGGCGCATCGATTTTTCGATACACTCCTTACGTCATTTGGTCCTAATATGCATAGTAAGGTTCTTTAAAAATTTTATTACGATGAATAGTGTGAAATGATCCTGGGTATGTTTGATATCATCGTTTTGATGGTCCAACCCGGAGACCAACTATTTCTAAATGTAAATTTATTGATCCCTCTCGGCTGATGTTAGGGAATGCATATATACTTGACTTAACCTTTCTCAATCAAACCTTGATAGAAGCAGTCATGTGAAATCGGCCATAATTTTATTCGTTTTGCACGAATGATGCAGAAAGAATAGCCCAGGGTGATCTTGACAAACCATCTCCTATTGTGCAAAAGAAATGGGGAATGGCGCATTTTCCAACCATGCTTGATCATTCTGTTCCTTTTTTTTTTTACCTTACTGAGAATACCACTGGAAGTATTGCGGACAGAAAAGTCACGGTCACATTTATTTGCGGTAGATGCATTTCCCGATCAACATAATTATATCGGTGAAGAAGGTGTCCTGAACATGTACAAGATAATGTTGACTGAATAATCTCTGTGTAGGGATGTTTTCCGGAGATCAGTAGCGGGCCACGGTGGCGGCGGTTACAATTTGTTTGGGTCTGACCATTCTTGATTTTTTCCGTCAACCATCCGATGAATTGCATACTGTTTTCAGCTTAAGTTAATTGTATTTAACAAACGTATTCATCACGCGGCACCATTGGTTATCTGACTGTGAAAAAATCATGAGAACACACGGTACAGCTGTTTCCTTCTTGTTGCGAATCTTCAGAAGTACACATCCACTGCGCTCGATCTGGAACGCGAAGCCGAAATGATAGAACTCGTTAACCATTAGGCTACCGAGAGAGCTGTTAACGGTTTAGTGAATTCTACGTGATATAGCAATCATTGATTAATGCTTTTAACGGCCACGGGCCACTGGTGCATATTAATTGATCCTCAGTCCCTTGGGAATATCCCTGACTGCTTGAAGACAGACCTTATTACTCGGATTCTCAAAAAAACCCCAGAGCAAATTTCGTCATGCGGCCTGGAAGTTTGTTATCTTTGAAGTGTTCGGACGGCCAACATCACGTGTCCATGTATGTCACCTTGACTGATTTGCTTCCGAGCGATCTCATATTCATTCTTTCTTAGGGTTACTTGATGAAAGGTGTACATTATAAAGGTGCACTTAATTGTGGCAGTAATTCCAAACTGTTACAAATTTCCAATCATAACAAATCTTCCTGAAACTGTGCACATTTTATTTCAAACCATTTTTCCCAATCACCAATTCCCACGTCTTCACGGTCAAGATTGCCAAAAGCATTCTCAACCAGCACTCCAGTCTTGTGAAACCTGAATGGTCCCACTCACTAGTCAGCTTGCGTATTCTGCTTTCAGGAGGGATCACAAATGATCTGATCTGCTGGTTCTGTGCACACTAGCCACACAGTCTTTCTGTGTCAACGTTTACCTCCGTAGTCGACCGTCAGCCTGAACTTCATGGCTTCATTATCAATCAAGACTTCTCTTGATCGGCACATTGAAGTAGATAATTTTTGGGTATAAAAAGGGTCATTGTTCCACAATTACTACTGAATTTTCTAGTCATTAAACTTGGTCTGATCCCAGGTTTTATTTTATTTCTGTCTTACCTCCTCGGCTCAGGGTCATCTTCCAAACATCCCAAGGTAACGTGCCGGAGACCAGATGTTAGCTGTGTATTTCATAACACGGTGATGAACATCAAATGAAATAAATCCGAGCCAGATGACCAGATAACCGAATAGCATGCGTAAAATTCTCCAATTTGATCCTGGCAGTTAATGATACGATCACTCTTTTCTCCGTATCCGGAAGTTTGCTTCTCCCTGTGGGTATTTTATTTCCCACATGTGCTAGACTATAAATGACCAACTGGAAATTCAACCTCGTTTACAACTAAAAGTACATTCTGATTTGAAATTGAAACTTTCTGACTATAGACAACTGATTTGTATTTGAGCTTACCTTACGTTTACGTGGTCATGATTATGTGGCTACTAGGAGCTGGCCCTCTAACTTGACTCATCCTGGATTCCGTTTGCTTGGTCAACTTGTTTCCATTAGGAACACGACAAAAGTGTGGTATGATCGAACATCACTCCATTAATGAATTTTCCTGTACATGTGGGCCTAAATTATCATGATTATGCGTGTTGTGCATTGAAGATCGATCGGGCGATACACTGGCGACCGGCCCAGTCTTATCAGTGTCCACTGAGGCGTTGATTGGATTCGCGTCTACTTGAAAACCAGGTACGTGATCTTGGTCAATCAAATCACATCAGATACACGCAGTGACGTTTGGCCCTTTCGGCCGGCGTTATCCCCGGACATAGCTTGCATTCGATCACTCTTATACGGCCTGAGTTTCTGAGTCCGTCATTCGCATTCCGGGAGCCACCGCTTTATATACAAATGAGACACTGTAAGAAAAAAAATACTGCGATCTACGAATATGAGAATGAGCTATTAAGACCCCTGGCCAACCTGTTGGCCTGCAGATTTCTGACCGTGACAATTTTTTTTAAATCAAATCTAGTTTTGGCTAACTTTATTTCACATGCGATTGCATATGTTTCAAGCACAATTTATTGAAATACTAATCATAAAGTGCCGTTTCCCTCCGTCTGTCCTCGAGGATTAAGAACATCAGAATGGATCAATAGGTGTTTACTAATTTGCAACCGTGTAGTTAATTTTCTTGATCAGTTGGAGGCTCATCTGATGTTAGAGTACAAGACACTGCATGTCTGTATTTCTTGGTATTCTGACTTAGTTGTGAAAAGACAGATCATAACTCCATCAAACTAGCCAATCCATCAGTTACTATTGGGTGTTCAACCTGAACTCATCATTTTTACATATCTCAGGACAAAACGATCTTACTCGGAGTCAGAATTGGTAAAATGGTTGAATTCCAGCTGAGATGCAGGGATGATTGTCAACATCATTATCTGACTATGATACTGGGGTTCATGTGCAGCAACCCGAAAGATGTATTTTCTATCAGTTGATTGGATAACACAGTGTGTGTGCGTGTGTGTGTTTGACCAAGCTCCAATAGTTCGCCGAGTTCAGGGCAGAAATCAATCCAACTGTCAACCTAATGACAATAACAATGTACAAACTGGTCAACGCCACTTGTAGACTTCAGATGAATTTTGAACACCGGTTCACAATGTGATGAATTGCGGAAGTTAACCGAGCATAGATGTTCCTGATTGATTCGAGATACCATCGTCGTAGGGGCGGAACGGTGAACAAATTTATAACCGGGATTAAACTGGACGCCAGACCACAGGTACAGTTAAAGTACATCCGAGAAACTGAATCAAACCGGAAATCTAATCGATTTGTAATTGACAGGACTGACATCACAGTCCCCACCATTGCCAGAAATGCGAATACAAAACAAAATCCAAAAGTAGCCGCCGATAGCGTGTTCTGGACTGCAATCAATGAGGGATCGATAGTTCGACCATACTTGCCTACTGAATTAATCGAGGTGACCTGGGTTGATGCACTATTCTGTTTCTTTAACGCACGTGAAGCCCACAATCCCGTGATAACCACAATACTGACGGGAATAGCGTAGGCCACAATAATATTCGTTATCTTGGATATGTGAACAACCGGGTAGTGAATTATTGCAACACATAGTCCGCTGATAAAACTGACTTGAAACAAAGTTGGTAATGTCACAGTCGTAGCTGAGAAGAAAATAAAGCTATAGGACAAAACCACATATATCATTTGTCTTTGTTTGTATGTACGATAGTACACAATAGCCCAGAATCGATCACATGCCAGACAGACAATGTTGAAATTCATTAGCATACGCAAAAATGACATCAAGAATGCATTGCGAATCACGTAACAAGTGAACACGTTTTGCTGTCCCGGAATTGTTTGATCCCCAAACGGGATGAATAAGTAGAATGCTGAACTGCAGACCAACATATCAAATACACACTCGTTATATAGCAAACATCGTGTCAGAAGCGATTCGAGTTGGATACAGTGTACACCGTAACATGTGATCATATTCAGCATAGCCCCCATGATCAGCAGAGGAGCTACCAGACCGAAAAATACCGGTGTCGTCAAGGGTATGCGCACAGGCTCATAAATCCAACCATTTGAAGTTGTATTCATGGCAGCGGTGATAATTGATTGAAACACAAAAAAGTGGATATTACAAACTTTAGATTAAAAAAATATGAAGATATTAATACGTATGCATGCATACCTGGTTATATATACATATATATATATATATATACTATTTGGTCATCTTCAATCCATATTTGTCCATTTCCTACCCCCCTCTGTGTCCTTCTCTTAACTCAGATTGCTGTGTAACAAATGCGACATGGGGGAGCAATGTGAGGATTCTACCTTCAAAACTACCGTTAGTATGTTGAGCACGCTAGTGTTCTTTTTAGATATTGGACGTGTGTACATTCTGATAGGTCTCTGTGTAGTCACTTTGTACAACTCTGATGCCTGCTTACCGATTAACCCCTTAGAGTGTATGCATAATGAGATTGGAACAGCATGTCCCGTAGATACGGATGTTCCGAATCAATCGGCCGATTTGTTTGGTTGTTCAAGCATCCTTTTATGTTGACCGAATTGTGTGTCCGTTCATCTTCACGTCGTCTGGTTTATCCACCATAGCGCAAATAACACTTGTGCACAAGTTGAATGTACCCTTCTACAGAGAGGATTTTTTTCAGTCTGGAGCTTGTTCTTCTCTCTCCCTTCCTCTCTC